>BROG01000053.1:865000-972500 GCA_030159075.1 Atrina japonica
GCAAATCTAAGCGATAAAAATACCTCAGTCTGATCAATGCGCTGGCACATTTTCTAAGGTCATCTTCTTCTGGCCATTTAAGTAGTACTGGGTGTAAGACAATGGCTTGGTATTTGATTTGTATTTCTGAAACAGTAACAAGACGTTTTCATATAGTGTTATTCTATAATAAATGTAATTACATATGCACATGTATATAGTTCTACCAAGTTACATTGTCACTTCTTATTGAATAATCCATATAACCTGGTGGGACACAGTCTTGTGAACCCTTTGTTGACCTGGACGAGTTTAAGTTCTAAATATGTAAAAAATCTCAGATACCAAAGTATAAATCAATAGAATGTCCAGGACATAGATACAAATCCGGTAAAAATGGACAAACACGGACCTATGGAAACCAAGAGGTGGGATCAGGTGCCATGGAGGAGTAAGCATCCCCTGTCGACCGGTCACACCCGCCGTGAGTCCACAGTCAAGTCCACAATCGGTACAGATGTCTCAACAACCGCCAACGAAAAGGCAACTTAACATTTCACTAAGTGAAACAGAGTAGTATATGAAATCTTCATATGTTGTACACGCCCTGGCATATCGGATCATTTGTTAGATATAAAGCTAGATAGTCATCTTCTTACTGTTGTTATCTTTAGACAGGTTTGGCTATAAATTTGGATTTATTATTTGGCTTTGTATGATACCACTTTCTCTTCCGAAAATAAATGTATTTGAAATTTTGGAACTCAGCTGATGAAGTCTTATTGAAGGAACCGATTATCTTGAGTATTACAACTTTGGTATTATGTTTATGATATTTTAGGCAATATATTGAAATAACAATGACAATATTGATCGTTTTAAATATCCATTTGGTAGTAAAACGGATTTTCTGTGAAGCCTGTCGTAACAGAAAAGTGAGTAGGTTCGACCGTATGAAAATCACATGGTAACTCCGCCCCTCCAAGTTATGTTAATTGGACAATAACAAACGCACAGTCTAAATCAAATCAGAACAGGGATGACAGGCTAGTTTGGACACAAAAATATGAGAGCTTCTGAAATGAAGCATGGAATCAGATCTGGGTCAGATGTTTTAATTGTGAGTGTACACCCTATGTTTCGTTTAAATAAAAACCCGGATGTTTAAGGATAATTTGATTTATGAGAGAGAGAGAGAGAGAGGTAGAGAGAGAGAGAGAGAGAGAGAGAGAGAGTATACCGTCAAATTCATCTGTGTCATCTATGTCGTTGGCTGTCAAAATATCATTGATCCCTTTCCAATCATTTACGAAACGTTTTATCAACTTATATGCATTTATAGGATTTTCCGGGTATGTCTGATCTGTACAAGGGACCACCGTCTTAGGGCTTATCTGTTCAAACAATCTGTAAGCAAAATAAACAGGATGTTCTGTGGATACTGTACATGTGGTTTTACTACAATTTTCTTTTTAAATCAACTCTGGTCACAAACAAGACTTTTAAATAAACAGTGACTGTTCCTTTGGAGACCCACTTACGCATTAGATGTGGAAATCGCTTGTTAAACGAATGAAAATTAAACCGAGGTATATATATATATATTGCCAAACCCCTTTATTATGCCAAATTAGGGCTTAACAAATGTTGGCAGTATAACATGTGTGTGTGTGTGTGTGTGTGTGTGTGTGTGTGTGTGTGTGTGTGTGTGTGTGTTTTAAATTGCCGTACATACAGGAACAACACAAGATAAAGAAATCACTCATATGAATTCACATTGGTGAATAGGTTTGCTAGAATACGTGCAGAAGGTCGGGGACCCAATCATGTTGTGCCCGGTTTTCTGCTTTATTGTTAGTAGCTCACTGCAATATTTAACTAAATTATTATAACACCATTTAAATTCTAAAAATTTTAAAAGCTAAGATAGTCATATTTTTAAAGTAGTTACTCTTAGACGGATTTGGCTATTTAGATTTATTTTTTTGGCCTTGTCTTATACCACTTTTCCTTTAGAAAACCTTTTTGTAAAACTGGAGCTCAACTGATGAAGTCTAATTGACAGAAACGATCATCGTGAGCATTAAAACTTTATTATGCATTATTTTAAAAATATTTATTTACGCCGTAATGTTCCAGAGAAAGATCAAAATAAAATACTGTACTTAACTTGTGTAACTGGTCAATAAGGAATGTTTACTCATCAATACCACGTGATTTCTTCTCTGAAATTTAGAGTCTCCCTGGTCTTTCGACCGTTAGCAAGGTGACAAGAGAGAGGAATTTTTTTTTTCTCTGTTTATTTTATATAAAACCACTTTAAGAAAAAGAAGAAGAAAACATTCATTGAGGGTCATTTCTAAAGCAAGTTCAATGAAATTCATAGCATAAACTCAAAATATCCATAGAGCACTTTCATTGTATAGTTGCTCATAAAGGTTTTATCAAAATTTAGCAGTTTTAACAGAAAGTAAAACTGAAGAAGTACCAATCAATAATCAAAACTTAAGTTCATTATAACACCACGAATTAGATGTGCAAATGGTTTCAACATGAAGAACAATTACGAATAACAAACGGATAAGACCAGGAGTCAGCGTCTTCTGCTGGCGTGCCACACACGTCGCAAATGTTCCATGGAAACCTTTCTAGTTCGATGAACGGATCAACTTCGGTAAAAATGTCAAGTTTGGTGATGAGGTCAAGTTCGGTGAAAAGCATGATTGGTGAAACGAAGTCACTGTCCGTGGTCGTGATCCAGAATACTATCTAATATCTCTGAGAGGGGGGGGGCTTCATAATGTTTAACAAGATCCCCGTATCGACCATAAAACCTCTTAAACGACGACTCCATGCGTTCAACAATGTAACCTTGTGTAAGTAGTTTATTGGCTAGTCGTTTAGCCCTCAGAATAAAACATTCATAAGAAGAGCATGCCCTGGCATAACGTATAACTTCATAAATTATCTATGTCATAGTTCACTATTCATACATATTGGGAAGAGACATTAACATTATGTATTTTGCTTAACCTATCAGTACTATTAAACAAAACTATGGAATTTCATAACAAAGACAACACAGAAATTTCAAAACGTTAATGGTGAATGGTGAAAAATGTGCTGAAATTGAAAGAGAAAATGCTTTGTTATATTATTTTGAAAAAATATGGTTTTGAAATATATATATATTCCTCACAATTGTCATCAAACTGTATATTTACAAACTTCGAAACCAAACAGATTTACTTTGAAATGATTCCTCCTTATGCATTGATTTTAATCTCTATTCCTATAATCTTGTTTTCTTGACAAGTGTTGCGAAAATTGATTTTGCGTCATGCATTTTAAATTGACCAGAGGCAAAACAGCAAATTGTTTCGTGCTGTGGATATTGATTTAAATGATTTTACGTATGTATGCAGGTTTATAGTTAACTCAGTTGACAAAATTGAAAGCAAAAGTTAATAAATAAACAGATAAATAAATAGATAAATAAATAAATAAACAAATATATAAATAAATATATAAATAAATAAATAAATGAATAAATAAATGAATAAATAAATAAATAAATAAATAATATTTTGATTTATTTTGTTCAGATGAAGTTTTGCACGAAACAAAATTTTCAAAAATATGATTAGCTGTTAATGGCGGAAGAGAGAACCTGGTTACAATGTACACGTAGATCAGACCATCGGCCTCCCACAAGTAAACTGGCAACTTTTTATACAAATTAATCTGAGAATTCAGCAGCTACATACAGATTCTTACGTATAATTCTCGATTTTTCAGGTTGATCAACAATGATATATTTCTCTAAATATTTAAGGTAATTCAACTACAAACATATTATGAAAGAATATATTTTAAACAGTAAACGACTTTAGTATTTGACGTAAAGTACCTTGATATTTTGGCTAAAGTTTCATCATCCCTTGATCTCCAGTCCAATTTTTGAAAATAGGATTTAAAAAACCTCACCAAATGACACTCAATTCGTGAAAGTTTTGATAACTTGTAGACAGAAGTAAAAGATCCTCCACTTATTGCAAATAATGATATTAAAACTATGTTAAAATAAGTGATATATGTACATGCATTCATTTTACGTATATATCCATCCATCTGGCGAAAAAGTAATATTGAAGTGATAAACTGTAATGTGGTGTTGTGTCATTGGCATGTAGATAGATAAGTGATCAATACGGGACAGGTAAGGTACGAAAGTCACAACTTAATGATTATATATATATATATATATATATATATATATATATATATATATATATATATATATATATATATATATACAGTGGAATCTCGTTATGTCGAAATCGGATGAGTCGAAATTACGGTTATATCGAAGTTGAACAATCAGTCCCAATTTTTATTGATAAATAAACATTAACTAAATTTCAGTTATCACGAATTCTGAATATCTCGAAGAAATAGGGGCGGTCCCTTGAACTTCGAGACAACGAGATTCTAATATATATATATAATAGTAATCCGGTAAGTCGAACTTTTAGTCCAATGTCTCGATGTTTAGAAATATTGGCAAAGTCCTGAATAATTTTGTTACTTAGCAATATTTATAAACTATTCATTATTCGAACTTTTATGAGTAGAATTTTTCGATGTGTTGAATTAATTATTAGGTCGTTTTCTATGAAATCGTCGAAAAATATTAGAGTGTACAATTATTTGTAATTTGTTTCTCTAAAAATTAGTATGATATGAATTAATCAAATACATTAAATCAACTTGGAATATCAGTAACGGCGATCTCTAGTTATATTCGCTTAACATAAATTCATCCACGTAAAAAGTGGCAGTTTTAAACTAATATGCAGATACACTTAGTCATTGAAATAGATATTTTTTATCATTTATGATTATCTAATATTTACTTCCTTTACTGAATATACAAAATTTATAAACCAAGGAATCCACCGGCAGGAGGTTCCGGAGACTTTGTACACATTTGGTGAACGTTGGACTAACACGAAAAATCCAGATATGAGATCGGATGCCAATGACAAGGATTCTCCGCATGTCAACCAGTCACACCGATTCCATGTTTAACAATATTCCGATACCGTGGTTAACAAAATGGGACTTTAAAATGATACTCTGTAGCTGGAAAACCCTATGATTCTTATATGATTTCTTTCATGCAATTTATTCATTAAGAATTGTTAAATTGCCTCGGACTGAAATGTCATCATTTCATTAGGTATAAACAGTCACATGACTGCCTTCCATGGTTCTATGTAGGGTCAGTAGCAAACAATAGACAGAAATGGCGGATGATAGGATTCATAAATTTATGCATAGTGGTAATTCAAGACATTTATTAAATGAGAAAATGAAACAGTTATTAGGTTTATCGCCTTCCATGAACTTGATCAACAAGACATATTGCCATGGACGGTCAATAACTAATAATATCTACCCATACAACTGCAAGACAGGTGGTTTTGGATTTCAGAACGGGGGAACAACACTGTCATTGCTGTTAACAAGTACCACATTGTTGATTTTATAACCATGGTAAATTTGTGGGAATAAAAAAAAATTGACGATAACGTAAAGAACAAACATGATTATAATTCTAAACTATGATACCTATTATCCATCAGTTATTTAGATTTAAAAGTTGACTCGCAAAGGCGGATGTGACCGGTCAACAGGGGGTGGGTGGGTGTGCTTACTCCTCCATGACACCTGATTCCAACTTTGGGTACTCTCAGAGGTCCGTGTTTGGCCAGTGTTACTTAATTTGTATTTTGTCTCCTACACATCCTGGAGATTAAGACCTAAATATAAAAACCTCAGATACCAAAGCATAAATCAATAGAATGTCCAGGACATAGATACAAATCCGGTAAAAATGGACAAACACGGACCTCTGGAAACCAAGAGGTGGGATCAGGTGCCATGGAGGAGTAAGCATCCCCTGTCGACCGGTCACACCCGCCGTGAGTCCACAGTCAAGTCCAATGAAACACGTGAGGAGTGTATCCTCGTCACAATTGGTACAGACGTCTCAACAACCGCCAACGAAAAGGCAACTCAACATTTCACTTAGTGAAACAGAGTTGTCGCAAACAAGACTATTATACCGACCGTAAAACTTGCGGAACGTTGACATTAAACGCGGTTTTCGATATCCCTGTGTCAATAATTAGTCAGTGAGTAGTTTACCTCTGTATATGAAATCTTCATATGTTGTGCACCCCCTGGCATATCGGATCATTTGTGAAATATAAACTCCATATGCGGGTGACTGAGGGATATTACTACTTAAATCTGGAAATTTTACGATGGGGAAGCCGAAATCGTCGCGTTTATCGTATAGCTTCGTTGCTAATTTCCCGTCTGTGTTTATATTAAATAAAATGTCTAAGTATGCAGCGTGTGTGCTTGATTCTGTTGTATCTTTAATTTCTAGTTTGCTGGGATATATCGCATTGACATATGTATGAAAATTGTCATTATTAATTGACAAAACATCGTCGATATATCTAAATGTCAAATTAAAGGACACCGCTAACTTTTTCTTCTTTTGATTCAGCAGTTTCTGAATGAAGTCTGCTTCGTATGAATAAAGGAACAGGTCGGCCAATAAAGGAGCACAATTGGTTCCCATAGGAATGCCGACAGTTTGTTGAAAGACCACGTCTCCGAACATTACAAATATATTGTCTATTAGAAATTCCAGCATGTTTTTAATATCAACTTCAGTATATTTATGTGTAGAATCAGAGTGGTGTTTGACGAAATAAGTATCCTGATAGCCAATCACTAGATATTTAAATTTTCGGGTACCACCTTTAGTGAAAAAGCAGTTGTCTATGATGCTGAAAAGTCTTTCTTTTAATTTTTTATGTGGAATAGTAGTGTGAAGAGTAGAGAAGTCATAAGTTTTGATACTGTGAATTCGAGAAAAATTGTGTGCCTTCAAATTTTCTAAAAGCTGTTTAGAATTTTTAAGTATCCACATCTGATTTACACCGCTTCTGGAATAAGCAACTGTACATTATTGTTGAAGTTTCTCCTTAACGGTTGTCAATATCTTGGTAAGGAATAAAGATAAAGGTTTGGTAGAATATTTGCTGGATCCTGCAATGTATCTTTGCTTATATGGGATTTTATGAAGTTTAGGTATCCAATATAAATATGGTAGCTCGAAATCGGTTGTAGGTATATCAAATAAGCGTAATACGGATACGTGATTTTGAAGGATATCGTCCTTTGAAAGTGAGCTACATGAGTATGTAGGATTACCACAATTCGTATTAAACCCAAGTTCTTCTTATAAACAATTATAGTAATGTGCCTTACAAATAAAAACTATATTATTTGAGGCTTTGTCTGCTGGTACCAGTACATATTGGTCATGTAACCTATCCAGTTCAGTTACTATTTATGGATCATTAAATACAGAGGGATAACGTGTTTTCATAGTCCCTTTAAGTTTTCGAATACGAGATTTTATCAACCATCGTATGGTTTTCAGCCATTCAGACAAAGTGTCTGGTTCTACGTCTTCATGATTGGCCCATCGTCTGGCATAATCTTCGACAGAATCCATAACTAAACTGAAATTCTGATGCCAATTAAAGGAACGGGCTTCCCGGTATTTAGGGCCCCTTAAAATAAGATTTTTGAGGCTTTCATTTTAAACAATAGAAACGTCGCCGGTAATGACATGCCCGATAGTATTGTATTTGAAAGGAGATGAAGCACATGAACATGTGACAGTGTTGTGTAGAAGATGGTTGATGTCTAGGCACTGCAAAACCTGTTTGTAATTGAATAGCTATATGAAATGCAAGGCGTGGTCTTCAGTTTAAAATATGGTGGAATACAGGACTGAACTTTTTTGTGATTTAGAACATTGCCAATGTTTAAAGCGTCTATGCCTTTATTTGTAAATTTAAGTTTAAGGAAAAGACGTTTCTGTTCAGAACAGTCATCGTTTCTAACACGTGCAGGCTTAAACAGTCTGTGATAAGCTATGTCCATTATAATGGAGTTCAGTATGTATTCTGGGGTTGAAGAAACATTGATTTACTGTTACTAGTTACTATATTTAACAATAGACATAAGTAAACAATAGATTGCTATAATATTTTTTGTTAACGTGGCGGGACTAAGAAGACAACAAAATAAAATAAAAGACCAAAAAGGCAGCGATTTTGACATTTTTGTGGGTCTTATGAAGTTAACATAACTTCACCGAGCTTCTTAGACGGTACTGCTCACGCAAACGTGTCTTAACGTCGGTTGCAACAATACAATAAATTATATTTTGCAGTAAATAGAAATATTTTACAATAGATAAGATAAAAAAATTGTATTTTTTAAAAGTCTGAGAGGTAACATCAGTTAAGAAATTTCCCTCTAATTCTTGTTATTTAACGTTGATTTAATGTTGATTATTCATAAACATTTGTCACTGACCTGATACTTTATTCATACGGAATTTATTGACAATCAAAAGAAGAAATAAGCTTGGGGTGGCCTTGAATTTTATATTTAGATATAATGAGGATTTTTTGTCAATTAATCATGACAATTTTCATAATATGTCCAATTAAGATATATTTCTCGCACATGAGATAGACTGATCTCGTTTATTTTCAGTAGTGCAAAATTCTATCCGGAACTGCTGATCCACACACATCGTCTGCATTGTTTGTAAACATGGTAAATCAAGGAGATTTTTGTGTTGATACTTGACATTGCTAAAAGTTAATATTAATTACACAAAAATCTGTTAATAAATTTGTTAGAAATGAAATGAATAAATGTGTATATAATATGGGTTTATATTTTGCTTGCGGACAGTGTGTAAAGAAGGGTGTGTGATGTGGTTACTGAAAGAAATCAAACTGATATATACATGTATATGTAAACAAACAGGATTTCAAGCAATCCACGTGCGAGAAAAATAATCAAGCATCAAATGTGAATTCCAGATAGAAGTAAAAATGAAGAAGTACCAATTGATAATCGAAACTCAGGTCCATTAGAACACGACGAATTAGATGTTCAAACGGTTTCAGCATGAAGAACAATTGCGAATCCCAAAACGGGACAGGGACAGGTGTCCGGAAGGAATCAGATTGCATCCTGTAACTCTAATGTTTATTAATTTTTCATTAGAAATATAAGTCAACTGTTCAATCAATCCCGTGTGTTAGAAATACATGTACTAGAAATAACTAAAACAACCAACATTAATTTTATCGATTTGAGTTCAAATACTCGCTGAGCAGACAACATGTGGGCACGACATACATACTGAACATATGTCGCACACGTCCACACATAGATTATTACGCAAGAAGGATAAATTCATTATTGCCCAGTAAGAAATTCGATGAATGATAATGATGAGTCCGATTGCTTACTGTCAAACATGCTCATAAGGACATGTGTTGCGTTCTAAATATGTATAGAGATTCGCTATTGTAAGCTAAGACAGCTCGGTACGAGGAAGTGCTAAAGAACAATGTTTACACCTCATCGAACTTTTATATATGCGTGAAACAAATTAGATTTATTGTCATAAAAATATCAATATTATAATAATTTCAGCATTATTCATAGGAATCGATGAAAATATTATTAAACGACAGCTTGGAATTAAAAATCGATTGAAAGATCATTCTATAAATAAAAATAAAGAAATGGTAAATAAACAGGATAAAAGGAATCTCAATCCGAGGGTAAGATTCTTGAATGAAAAACCCCAGGCTTGCCGGGGGTTTGTCATTCTGTCATTCAAGAATCTTATCCTCCCTAGAATTGAGATTCCTTTGTTATACCCTCAAGGTAGTGGTTGATTTTTATTATCCTATGTCTTAAATATATGTCTAAGTAGATCTACGTATTGTCTACATGTCTATGTAGATCTAAGCAGTTCTGTGTCAAATCTGACATTACTATGTACTGCATTCAAGAAGCCACAAAAGTTTTACGTCATGATTTGCCTTGTCAAAACGTGTGTAGCTTGTCAACACCCTAGGGATTGATAAGGTAAACATTTCCCGTAAAAAGAATGGAAAATATGTGAACCATGGGAGAAAATAGAATCATTCATTATTACGAGTGTGGGATAGTGGAATTCCACTGAGGGGACAAGATTCACGGTCTAGGATGAGATTCTGCCGAGTCCTGGACCATGAATCTTGGTCCCGAGGTGGAATTTCACAATCACACACGAGTTAATAATGAATGATTATTTTCCTAACATTATTTTATCTGAATTAACTGACTAACGCAATTGAAATATAAAAATATCCGTCCAATATCATGTTAAAATTAACTTGCCGGATTTCTTTCCGCGACCTGCGTACAGTGCAACTCTGGAAGTGAACAATATAAATGTTTTCACTGATAAAAAAATAAATCTTAATCAATTAAACTATAATTCCTGATATACATTTAACAATTTAAATAACCTCCATGATTTATTGCAGACGATATTTGGTTTTGTTTTTAAAGTAGTACCGTTTGTCGTGCAGTTATACATAGTGTAAGGCACAGAAAGCTGACAATGTCTTATGAGCCATTTTAACACTGATGATAATGCAAGAAAATATCTTTCACGCTGGCCTTGAGAAACAACTTTAAAGGTTTCTGATGGTTACGATCACCCTACCTCCAGCAGATAGATTCCGAAGTGACACTAATTATGAAAAATTGTTTTCAATGTTTTTAGCAAGCATTTAAAATATCGGTATTGATTTGTAAGTTGGAAATAAAGCCAACGTTTTGACTTTTGGATAAGTCCATGTCAAACAACCGTTTACGCAATTGCCGTCAAACAGATCTAAAACTAATTGATAACCATTTCTCACATTGTTCACGGATTTTCCCTTCATTTTAAAGGGGAATGATTTCCTTGTCAATCCCTAGGGTATTGACAAGCTAAACGCGCTATGAAGTAACAATACAATTTATGTTGTAGTGTCTCTGCGGCATCTAGAATGTTGTGCATAATGTCAGATTTCATTTGCGTAGATCTCCAATCTACATTTATTTAAAACATGGGAGAAAAATAATTAACCGGCAATCCTCGGGTTTGTCTTTCAAGAATCGTACCCTCGGATTGAGATTCCTTTGTCATACCATCAAGGTAGGGGTAGATTCTATTATTCATCGAGTTTGACTTTTTCACAAAACTCGAGAGGTTTGCGTGGGATATTCGCATAAAGTCTAATCTATCCATCTCTATCTATCTATCTACCACCAACTTATAATGAACCTTTTTATATTGAACTCCTGAATCATGAAATAAAATATATCCCCTTGCCAAATGTCTCCATTATATTAAAGCAGACAAATTTTCTGGATTGCATATTTGTATTGAAGTTTATTTAAAAAAAAAATTACAAAAAAAAAAGATGAGTATGATGAAGACGTACCAGTGGATATCCGCGATGGGACTAGGTGTCCGCAAGGAGTCAGCGTCCTTGTTAGCATGCCACACACGTAGCAAATGGATTGTTCAACGTTTAAGGAAAATAGTTATGTTGCCATACATTTCTCATCGTCGATTTCTACGTCGGAAACAGCTCGTTCACTGTACAGGTACATATTGATTTGAAAGTTGAGAAATCCAATATTGATCCGCCCATACAAATTGTTTTCCACGTCTGTCTCCTTTGAATGAAGTGTTGATATTCATATTACAATATTAGAATCCCAGGATGTAATGTACCTGCTTTGATTTTTTGTATTATACTCGCATGCAGCTAGGTGCACTCTAGGGCAGGTTGTATTCTTATTGTATATATATGAAAAATTCACAGATACCAAATCATTTAACTTTAGGATCTGGTAAACATTTGACAAAAACGGACCTCTGGAAATCCCGATAATATATTGAAAAGCTTGCACTTTCATGTCTCCTGATCCTTACATCTGAATGTTCCGGCGATCCATGTCACTTGGTCCTACATTTGAATGTTCCTGCGATCCATTTTATGTGATCCTACATCTGAATGTTCCGGCGATCCATGTCAAGTGATCCTACATCAGGATTTTCCGGCGATCCATGTCTCATGATCCTACATCAGAATTTTCCGGTGATCCATGTCACGTGACCCTACATCAGGATTATCTGGCGATCCATATCTCGTGATTCTACATCAGGATTTTCCGGCGATCCATGTCACGTGATCCTACATCAGGATGTTCCGGCGATCCATGTCACCTGATACTACATCAGGATGTCCCGGCGATCCATGTCAAATGATAGTACATCACGATATTTTGATGATCCATGGCACGTGATGATACATCTTAATGTTCCGGCAATCCATGTTATCTGAACGTACATCTGAATGTTCCAGCAATCCATGTCACCTGACCCTACATTGGGATCTTCCGGCGATCTATGTCACCTGGTCCTACATCGAAATGTTTCGGTGATCTGTTTCAGCTGATCCTACATCGAGATGTTCCTGTGATGTTTCAGCTGATCCTACATCGGGATGTTCAGGCGATCTGCGTTACCTGATCCAACATCTGAATGTTTCGGCGATCTGTGTCACCTGATCCTGCATAGGGATGTTCTGGCAATCTGTGTCACCTGATCCTACATTGGGATGTTCCAGCGATCCATGTCACCGGATCCTGCATCTTAATGTCCCGGCGATCCATGTTACCTGATCCTACATCTGGATCTTAAGGTGATTTTTTAACCTGATCCTGCATCTCAATGTTCTGGTGATCTTAGTCATCTGATCCTACATCGGGATATCCAGGCGAACTGTGTCACCTGATCCTACATCAGGATGTTTAGGCGATCCATGTCACCTGATCCTGCACCTCAATGATCCGGCGATCCACGTCACCTGATCCGACATCGGGATGTTCCGGCGATCTGTGTCACCTGATCCTACATTGGGATGTTCCGGCGATCTGTGTCACTGATCCTGCATCTCAATGTCCCGGCGATTCATGTCACCTGATCCTACACCGGGATGTTCCTGCGATCTGTGTCACTTGATCCTACATCGGGATGTTCCGGCGATCCATGTCATCTGATTCTGCATCTCAATGTTCCGGCGATCCATGTCAACTGATCCTTCATATTGATGTCCCGGCGTTCCGTGTTTATCGAATGGTCAATACAGTTGTATACCGTCTCTTCGACCACAAGACCACATGTTAATACTTTGGTATTTGCACTTTTAATATGTTTGTGTTTTATAAATGTAATATTCAAAATGTATTGTATTGTTTCTGATTTGGGTACTATGTACCTTAACTGAAAAAGGAAAATTGTTTTGAAACATTTATATAAATCGTAAATCAAACCAAATATTTTTGGTAATTTGCAACTTTGATTTTTAGTTATTCATATTAAACACACAACACTTGTATGCCTCTGGTTTGTATTTTAATATAAAAATTTATTAATAATAATAAATATATTATATAAAAATAATATAAAATATAATAAATAATAACCACTGGGTTGTTGCCGCGGCTGGTGGACAGTTTGAGTCTCCGAGGGTATACATCAACCTAGTACTTGGTATTTCAGTACCAGCTGATAATCTTACACTAAAGTAATATTTCGCACTGGTAGCAGCATTTAAATTTCTAACTTCTTCAAAAGCTAAGATGGTAATTTTTGTTACAGTGGTTACTCTTTTTGGCTATACGTTTAGATTGTCTGATACAATTTTTTATGTAAAAAATATGTTTAAAATTGGAGCTCAAATGATGAAGTCTAATTGACAGAAACGATCGTCTTGAGCATTATAAATTTGGTAACATGTTTATAATATTTATGAGAGAGTTTTAAATATAATTAGATTTCTATACGTTTGTTATTACAAAAAACCGTTGTTCATATAATACACAAATAAAGGATGTCCCAACATGTTACCTTTACTGTTCAATACCTGTATTTGTGTACACAACAGAGCAACAAGAATACTCCATGAAACGATAGATATGGCAAGGAAAAGACAAGGATATCAGAATTTGTGTTTACATTCATTGGTATCGAGTTACATTCCCCTTGAAACGCCTAAAGTACGAGCATTTGTAATATATTTATGAGCGCTGTATGTTTAAACATTTTGTTTAATCTAATACGGTGTACATGCAGCATCTTGAGAGCTATGTACATAGGTCGATAAAACAAGCGATACACAACATAAGTTATACCTAGTTTCTACCAGCTGGGTTTAGCATTCTCCAGTTTCACCGAGATTTTCTCGGTTAAACTTTGTTTTTCTCCATTTATACCTACCTTTTACCAGTCAAGCCAAGTATTTCCCCAATTATCCATTTTTTGTCTCAGTTAAACTTTGTTCTTCTTCAGTTTTTCCTATTTTCTTTCACTTAAACTTAGTATTTTTCAAGTTATTCCTACTTTTTCTCAAATATACTTATTCTTTTCTCTAGTTATTCCCAGTTTATCTAAGTTTCATCAGTAAAATCATAATTTTCTCAGTTATTTCTAAATTTGTAAAGTGAGTTTTGAGAAAAAAGTAGTTTTAACTTGAGAAAAACTAGGATTTAATCTTAACTGTAATTTTGGCAAAGCAATTTGGATTACCTGGAGAAAAATTGAGTTATTTAATTATTTTGATGCAGTAACATATTTTCTTTAAGTTTTGCTAGATTTTTCTCCAGAAAACTAGACTTAACTTCCTTTTTATCATTTTGCCGCAGTTAAATCTAGTTTTTCTCACCAGCTAAACCTAATTTTCCCGGTAAATGTTACTAAAAGTGAAAAAACTAGGTAAATCAGAGAAAAATTAGGTTTGACCAAGAAAGGTTTAATTCTTTAATTTGATTTAGGCGTGCGAGCCATCGAAATAAATCATGGAATTCCAAATACGGAAAGATGGACTATCCCAGCTGTTCAGCAGAAGAGTAAGATGTCTTTGGTCGTTGCCACTGCTGGTGGACCGTTTGAGTCCCCGAGGGTATACATAAACCTAGTACCTGGTATCTCGGTACCAGCTGTTCATCTTATACTAAAGTAATATTTGGCACTGTTAACATCATTTAAATTCAAATTATTTCTAAAGCTAAGATAGTCATTTTTTTTACAGTGGTTACTCTTAGACGGATTTCGGCTATACGTTTAGAGATATTATTTAGCCTTGTATAATACCACTTTCTCTTTAGAAAATAACTTTTAATTTGGAGCTCAACTGATGAAGTCTAATTGACAGAAACGATATCGTCTTGAGCATTATAACTTTGGTAGTATGTTTATAATATTGTTAACAATATTCCATAAAAGTTTGACTTTTTAATTTTAATAAAAATATTTCTACTTACTAAAAATAATAATTGCATTCCCAATGAAGAAGGTTGCATATATTGATAAATCTATAGCATCCCAGATTCAACCGATACAAATATGGGCCCGTGGAATATCTCAAATATTTCTATGAGACATCCTGCCCAATTAAAAAGACTAGGTTGCTATCATGCGTTATGCATTTGGTTTTGTTTAAAATTAATTCTAGTTATTTTCAGTCAGTCATTTTATATGGTTGACATATAAAACATCTCAGATACCAAAGTATAAATCTTTAGGATGTCCAGGATGATTAATATATATATATATATATATATATATATATATATATATATATATATATATATATATATATATATATATATATATATATATATATATATATATATATATCAATCATTTTATCCTTACATTTCACATACATGAAAAGATAAAGAAAATCACAGTAAATGAAACATGGTCAGAAGGTTTATATAAATTGCAAAATTAATTTTCAACCAAAAAGATTTTTACGTATAGGAGTTATTTCCCTTCATATCTTATATGATAGATAGTCTTTACAAAGTGCAGTATCTAGAATACTTAAATCACAGTTACGAAAGTATTAATTTTTAGAATGTCCAGGATACAGTATACAAATCTGGTGAATATTGGACAAACACGAACCTCTGGAATCTAGAGGTGAGATCAGGTGCAACGGAGGAGTAAGTATCCCCCGTTGATCAGTCATACCAAAGCGAGTGCACAGTCAAAATCAAAGGAAACATATTAGGACAACTTAATAATATCGCTACCGAACACGTAACTCAACATTTCATTCACTGAAATATAGTAATTGCAAACAAGGTCATTATGCCGACGGTAAATTTTGCGGAATATTGACATCAAGCGCGATTCTTGATATGTGTCGACCACGTATCAGTTAGTAGTTTCCCTAGATCTATTTTACAAAATGAGAAACCTTAACACCGACAAATATAAAAAATACATTTAAGGTAACAAGACTGATATTCTAAACTCATCCCTTTAGAAGTCCATCATGAAGACAACAGAAAACGACAAAGGTAAAGGTCAAGCACAAGTTACATGAAGCAAATATGATAAGCATACATAGATCTAACAATAGATCAACATAATATCGATAGTTTATCTCTGTGTTTATCCGTTTTGATTTTCTATATTACATATCTCGCAGCAGTCTCCCATTAACTCATTGACTGAGATTGTATCAGATGTAATCGAAGTTGCTCATTTGACGTCACACACATAGATATATCTTCATTCATCACATGATGTCACATCAAGTTATTGCAATCTGCTATACTCTATACTCTATACGTCGCTTTTCTGCCTTGAGCATCGCTCCTACGTCAAGTTGAGACAAGTAAATGTAAAGACATTTTATTCGAATGCCATTATTTTGTTTCCAGTAAGAAAATTATGATAGATTAATATAACGACTGAAGGCTTGTCATGGAATTGCACTAATTGTCAAATTGGATGCCGCTTGGATGAAAGATAAATATTCATGGCGCCATTCTATCTGTCTGTCACCAAAACGGCATCCATATTGACAGTAAATCCTTTTTATCAATCGTTCAAGGATATCTAATCATACACCGAGGGAGATATAGTAAAATCCAAGAAATATATACCGTCATCACGCAAAAGACGGGTTCAGCATAATGGCCGACATCGGATAATATAAATGGAGTGGCAGGTGCGCTGGTGCAGCTGAGATACTTTTATCAATTGAAATTAAATATATTATTTAGCGGTATTTTTTTAGTTATTACTCACAAAGTCAGCCCTAGTCAACAATACATTTGCTGTATATAGCACGACAGGCAGGCGACGACAATATGCCGGGTGAGGAAATTGCTTAACGTGGTTGGCAAGGTTACTCCAACGAAAGAAGCGTAGTAAAGAAAATATATAAAATAGCGAGTCCTGATTTCCAGGTAAGTTTGTGGCTCGAATAAACAATACAACGTATGAATCATGATCATAATACTACTTATGCTAATCTGTGGCAAAAAAAAAGAAGAAATTTTTATGGCGAATGTCGAGTGAAAAACATGTTTTGCGGCGAGTTTGATCGGTCAACGGGGGATGCTTAGTCTTCCATGGCACCTGGAGTTTTAGAAGTTCGTGTTCGTCCAGTAATCACCAGCTTTGAATATTGTCTCCTACGACCGTTGTTTTATCGCTGTCGTATTCTAATGGACACGGAGTTTCGAATATCCATCGGTACTTTTTTCATTATACTATGGTGCTTCTTTCAACACTTAATCGCATGCGTAGCTGGAACTTGTGAAAAACCAATAGTCTTTTTCCTGGTTTAATGTGAGGAAATTTATACCGTAAAATATAACTGAACAATGTTTTAGTTTAAAAAAAACACACACACACACACACACACACACACACACACACACACACACACTTAACAATATTTAGTGTAGCACAAATATGAATTATAGATAAATAGATAAATGAAAAAATAGATCGAGATGTATAATCATTATAAAGAGTTCGCTTGATGTTTTAATTTGACATTACGGTGAATAACATATATATTATATTTTTATTACTTATATGTATTCAATGGTCAGGAGATAATAATATACAAAAGGCTTATAGCTTCTGATTTCGATTCTAAGAAAATAAAAGGAATATTCACAATTCCTCAAATTTTCCGGATAAAGCAACTAATTAAATGATGACTATGCAGCACTCTAACGTTGAAATCAAAAGGTAAAATGTGAAATAGATATGTAAATGAAATTATTTTTCCTATTCAGAATGATTCATGAACTCTAGGTTAATTTTTATTTAATTCAAATTTGTTAAATATATCAAATTTTATATATTTTAAATGTCGAAAGAGATGTGTATGTAACTATGTATGGCACGCAGAAATCATATTAATGAATTAATGAGTTTTTCACAGTTTAATTTCCTTTTTTCTAACGTTGATACTAGTGTCGAGGAAAACTATGTTTTACTCAATGATTCAATGATATTTTGGCGTTGAGTTAACTTGAGAAAAACTAGATTTACCTGTGCCATTATTACATTAATGGATATTAATGTAATTACAGCGACGCAGTTCATCCTAATTTCTCTTAGTCAAACTAGGTTTTCCTCGCAATAAAAACTATGTTTAACTTTCTTTGCTGATTTTGGCACAGTTAAGCATAGTTTCTTCCTTTGTAAAACCTAGTTTTCATCACGTTAATATGAGTTTTTTTTAACGTTCTTTGGTTTGGCCTGGTACCGGGAATAGAAACCGGGAAATTAACCTTTTAAACCCTACAGGTTATAATAGACTGTTCTAAAGATCATACTATCTAAATACTTAAAGTAAAAATTAAAATACCGTGTGTGGATCGTAGTCGATCGTTTGTGGGCCAAATATATCAGTTGACGCCAAGCTGAAAAGGGCATTGGATATATATATTTTTTAAATTCTCCTTTTACTAATTAAATTGATGTACAATAACAAAAAAAGAGATATATACACAGGCATAAAAATTCTTAAATTCTTCTACATTTTTTGAAAATAACTTGAGAAACCTAGGTTTGGCAATTTTTCTATTGCAATTGATTAGCTCAATCTTACTATCTGTATATGAATACCACACTGGACCCGACCATATTTTAACAAAATGTATAGGAATATAAGTTTGTTTATGTTTGTGTATAGCTCTTATTTGTTATTGTAAATCAAATAAAAGGAGTAAAAGTAGAAAAAAATAAATTGTAAACACAGCTAACGCCCCTTTACATATCATAAACTTATAGCTTTGCAAAAAAATGTCAAGACAATTGCTTACAAGATGACTTTGTCAGTTGAGCTCAAATGCAATGCCAAATCCGTCTAAGATTAACCACTGTAAAAGGATGACATTCTTAGCTATTGAAATTGATGGGTTTCCGAAAGCAGTATTAAGCAAAAGTTATTTGCCTGTACCAGCCATATTCTGGGCAGTATATATATATATATATGACTTAATAAAGACACAAATTCAAATGAAGTTTTCCTGTGAAGAAAAAGTTAAAAATATCTTTCAGGTCTTCATAAATCCAAACAACTATTTTTGTGGTCGACAAAACGAAACTAAGAAGGTTCTTGAGAACTCCCGATTTGTGTCTTGATGTATTCCGAATGAAACCTAATGATACACGTTTTTCTCTATTGCGGGTGATCCATCTCTGGGTTTTTAGATATTCGAGTTTGGCCAATGTTTACCATAACTGAATAATATAAAAATGTCAGGTACCAAAGTATAAATCGTCAGTACGTCCAGGGTATATATACAAATCTGGTAAAAACTGGAATAACACGGACCTCTGGGAATCAAGTGGTGGGATCAGGTGTCATGGATGAGTAAGCACCCCTTGTCGACCGGTCACATCCGCCGTGAGACCACAGTCAAGTCCAAATGAAATATGTGAGGAACGAATCCTCACAGTTGGTACAGACGTCTCAACAACCGCCAACGAAAAGGCAACTCAACATTTCATTTAGTGAAACGGAGTAATCGCAAACATATTATACCGATCGTAAAATCTGCGGAACGTCGACATGAAATGTATTTTTCTAAACGCGACTGTTGTCCAGGAAAATTGAAACAAATAAAAATTTTCGAATTGTACATGTACTTTGCCTTCTGTCATTAACAACAACAAAACAACTTGAAATGAACATTTTATTTGATGTTAGATGATGTATGAAACGAATGACTATAAATAACTTTGAAATAACATTGACAGATGATGTCAATTATATCGTTGTTGCACCGGATACTACAACCAAATTTATACAGTTACAACATTTACATAGAACTTTCAAGTTAGCCTGGCTTACCGAGTTACGCTTTTACCAACTGTGCTCTCGGGGCTATCTTTATATTACCGAAACCGGAAATAACGTTGACCTGACTTGTGCGACTTAATGCAGGAAAGTTCCCTATTCACAATGTTTATAAAATGTTGTAGATACAAGTGTGTTTTAAGGAGGACTGCAAGCTTTAGGTGAAAAAAAAAATAAATGGAATTTTATAAAATAGAGCAATTTGGTTGGATTTTTATTTGGCAACAAATGTTGACGGAAGGAGAGAAATATAATCAAGTCATTAGTTTCTGGCGACATAATTTTGACCACAGATTTTGAGGCGTTGGTGGTGTTTGATATTGACCAAGGTAAACAAGTATTGTGACGTCATAGATGTATGAAACCACTGATGTATGACGATAAACCTTGATTGAAATAGACAAGTATTGTGACGTTTGTAAACAATTAACCAAAGTTGACAAGTATGGTAACACCATGGTGTATGACGTTGACTAAAATATTCAGGTATTGTGACGTCATTTCCGTTCATGTAGATCTATTCTTTTAGTAATATCCTCTCGGAACAACAGCCATTGGATAGGATATCCGAACGTCTGTAGGTGTGAGTCGCGAAGACTGTGACTGCGGAAAATCTTTAAATTCTCTTGGTCCATGAATCATTCTAAAAAGTAAAAAAAATGTGTTAGTGTCATCAATAAATGGGTTATTATATAAAGAAGAAGAGTGTTTGTTTGTTTATTGTTGTTTAACGTCTCACTCACGAATCTTTCACTCATATGGAGACGTCACGAAATTCCGGTGAAGAGCTTCAAATTTTGGCCTATGCTCGGCACTTACTGCCATTGAGCAGTGAAGGTTCTTTAACGTGCCGACACCAACTGTGACACGGGACCTCGGTTTTTACTGTTTCATCCGAAAGACAGGAAACCAACCTTATCAGATAAAATTCTATCCTCTGCTTCATTGAAGAAAAAAGTCATCATCTATTTGCAATAGTTCGTAGAACAGGTCAAAATTAGCGGCATCTCTGACTTAGGACGACGTTCAAACGTAGTTTATTGAAACAAGCAATTAAAATTATTTGACGACTCAGAAAACAAAAACAGCACGTCTTGTAAAGTTTGCTGTCCACAAATGATGTAAAATAAAGACGTAAACAAATGATGTGAAATAATGACGTAAACAAATGATGTAAACAAAAGATGTGAAATTATGACGTAAACAAATGATATGAAATCATGACGTAAACAAATGATGTAAACAAATGACGTAAACAAATGAAGTAAAATAAAGACGTAAACAAATGATGTAAAATAATGACGTAAACAAATGATGTGAAATAATGACGTAACCAAATGATGTAAAATAAAGATGTAAACAAATGATGTGAAATAATGACGTAAACAAATGATGTAAACAAACGATGTGAAATTATGACGCAAACAAATGATGTGCAATCATGGCGTAAACAAATGACGTAAATTAATGATGTAAAATAATAACGTAAATAAATAATGTAAAGTAATGAAATAAACAAATAATGTAAACAATTGACGTAAACGTAAACAAATGATGTATACTAATGACGTAAATAAGTGATCTAAAATAATGACGTTAACAAATGATGTAAACAAATAATGTAAAATAATGACTGAAATGAAGTAGAATACGTACGGAGTTCTTCGTGGTTCTTCCACGCGTTTTCCACCGAAATCACTAATTGTGTCTGTAAAAGATGAAAATAAAATATTATAAATTTATTTAATACGTGAACACCTTGATTGTGTTTGTGATATTCGATCTATATTTCACTATATACGACATCAGTAGTTTTTTCTATTACACTCGTGATTGTGAAAATCAAAGATACTAAAGTACATGTATAAATTTCAAGGATGTCCAGGAGAGAATATACAAATCTGGTGAACACTGGACAAACGCGGACCTATGGAAATCCAGAAGTGGGATCAGGTATCATGGAGGAATAAGCATGTTCGTTTATTTTAATCGTTTACCCACCAAAAACCGAGATAAAAGATATTTTTCATATAATGGAATATTAGAATCACATTACAGTCATACCTCTAGAGTCATTTATTAATTACAATATCTGAAACAATGTAGGATGATTTGAAAAATATCTTTCTCGAACTAAATCATTCTGAGATATATCTTCGGTATATTCTTTAAATGGGACCAATTCATGTACCAATTGATACCCGATAATATTTGTGCGGTACTAGTATATAAAATGGTGATGGAACGTAACACTACGTAATCTTCCCGCTGAAATGACGTTATCGCGTCATTCCATCACTAATAGGAACAATCGTCCCGCACAAACGTTATCGGATATCACGTGGTATCTGAATTAGTCCCATTAAAAAGATGAGTAAATATATTCATAATGGCTGGCATATATAATGTGTGTAAACGACTCAGAGTAAATAGGATATTTGAGATTAACTATATTTGATACTGAAAGGGGCGTTAGCTCCGTTTTTTTTTAAGTAAAATTGAAGAAGTACCAATCGATAATCAAAACTCAAGTCCATTATAACACGACGAATTAGATGTGTAAATGGTCTCAACATAAAGAACAATTACGAATACCAAACGGGATAAGACCAGGTGTCCGGAAGGAGTCAGCGTCTTCTGCTGGCATGCCAGACCCGTCGCAAATGTTCCATGGAAACTTTTCTAGTTAAATTCGGTGAAAAGGTCAAGTTTGGCGATAAGGTCAAGTTCGGTGAAAAGGTCAAGTTCGGTGAAAAGGTTAAGTTTGGTAATAAGGTCAAGAAATAAAATAATTTCTTTCCTATTTACTGTTTAATTAATACACAATAACCAAAATTACGTTTTGGAGCCACCTACGACTGTCTAAAACACCACAAATTATTTATTGTTATAGTTATTTGTGTAGTACCATTGAAAAGTAGAGTTCCTAACCTACACGTTTAGACCAAGAACAACTCTTTACGATAAATAGTCTTGGAGATATACACAAGAATAAAAATTCTTAACTCCTTAAATAGTTTGAGAAAACCCAGTTTGGCACTTTTTCACTTGCAATTGATCATTTCAATATTACTACATGTATTTGTATATGCATGCCACACTGGACCTGACCTTTTTTCAAAAATATATAAAAATATAAGATTCTTTTGTGCTTGTGTATAGGTCTTATTTGTTGTTCTACATCAATTACAGGTAATAAAAGTAGAAGAAATTGAAACAATGTTTTGGTAAACACAGCTAATGTCCCTTTAACTTATGTTTAGGCACAGATGTGAATGTACAACTAAGGACTAATGTTATTTCCGAGAGGTCCGGTCTTTGTCCAATATATTGTCTCCGGAACCTAAATGGTAAATACTTTGGTATCTGTTAGTTTTCTAACTAATTTATTTTACATGGAAAAATTCCACCCCCTCAAAAAAAAAAAAAATAAAATAAAAAAAATAAAAAAAAACAAAACAAAAAAAACGGACGGTAATCATTTTTATTTTTATTTTCTATGGTTAAAACAGTATAAATAATTATAAAATATATCATTTGTTATATGCACGTTTTTTTATATACGCCATATAAATATCGCACAAAGCGTTTAATTCTATAGAGTCTTTATCCCTCGTGCGTCGTATGTCACTGAAATATTTACGAAATGTTAATACTCCCATTAATATTCTTTGGCTAAAAGTATATATACTTATTTTTCGTGTGATGAAATACAAGGGTTGATTTGGAAATCATTCCTTTCTAAAAGACATAATAACACTTTTCAAAATATTCATAACAGTTTAGGTATTTAAAGTTTTCAGCTTAAGTTCATCTATGGAATTTAATATGTTAGAATTCAACCACACAGTGTCTATTGTTAATGTTCCTCACTACATAAATAGCTACAGAGTCCCTCCATTTCTCCTGTAACTGAGACTGGAAGTGACGTATATTAGTTGCCGAACACACCAGAGCTGTATTCGGTAGTGGCGATTTTGTTCTATACTTGTCTTGAAACGTTGAACATATAATTTATTGCTGGAATGTCTTATAGCATCTTGCATATTTGTTAAATAATCTTGGACAAAGTGGCGGCGCCAATGTTGTTTTCAATACATTGATATTGCGGTATAAACGACTTCCGGAGCAATAACGGGTTACAGGATAAACATAATAGACGGTTAGTGTCGTAAAATACAGGTTGTATTTGAACTCGGGTCAGAAAAGGACACTGGCACGACGAGTCTCGCAAATGTCATTTCTTAACCCTCATCCAAATATAACCTGCATGTTGATACACTAAACATCTATTCTCTATTTCTAATCATTGACCTATAATCAAGTACAGGTCTATGTTCTAATAAAATGTCATTTCATCTTATCAAATCTATTGGGTTTTATTATCATTTGAACAAAGAAGACGCTGCGTAAAAGTAAAAGTGCGTAAAATGTGAATATAGTTGACACGCAATAATTTAGACAGAAAGAAAAAGAAACACAGAGAGAGAGAGAGAGAGAGAGAGAGAGAGAGAGAGAGAGAGAGAGAGAGAGAGAGAGAGAGAGAGAGAGAGAGAAATATTTTCATGTAATAACAACAAATAATATTGTTGTAAAGTACATGGTTAAAAATCGATCTGATCCTTATCTACATTGACTTAATTTCTTTTATAGATATATATTTCTAATTGAAACATGAGTTATTTAACCTCGGTGAACGACTTGTTAAGTAGTATTCTATTACAATTATAACTGTGGTATTATGTTTATGATATTTATAACCACTAGGTCGTTGCCATTGCTGGTGGACCGTTTGAGTCCCCGAGGGTATACATTAACCTAGTACCAGCTGTACCACTGAATTGATATCTGTATAACCGTCAGCAATGACTGCCTTGTAGAGTATAACCTCAAGTCTGAATGAAGATCGTCTTGAGCATTTTTTTTGTCCATTTTTACAATACAATAACTTGGTAATATGCTTATAATATATACAAATGGAGTAATAGAACATTACATGACTGTTGTGGACAGGGAAATCTTAAAACCCTCGGGAAAGAACATGGCATGTCGTATTCTTTTCCGAGGGTTTTAAGATTTCCCTGTTCACAATAAACAATCATGACTGGGCAAACGTCAAGATAACCATGTTCAAAGGTAAAAAAAGTAGATAGTGCGTCTGTGACATCACAGTCAGTGTGAGCTGTCTTTCACGAGGAAGGAAAGACAGGTTTATCTTTTTACGGTTAATCATTGTGTTTTACGGGCAAGTGTGGGAGGAAAGATGTTGTTTTTATTTTAGCAAAGACTGCAGCATTTCTTTTATTTGAACAATCTTATGATTTATATGGAATTATTATAGAACATAGTCCATTTCCGGTGCAAAATTGCTGTTCAATAAAATGATATAGGACACGCAAATAACCACGTGTCACTTTGGGAATCAAGTCATATTTCTTTGCACTAGGTTACTACTGCTACTGCTACTGCTACTACTACTACTACTACTACTACTACTACTACTACTACTTCTACTACTACTACTACTACTACTACAAAATGGCCGACCTAAATAATGGAAGTAATGTTCTAGACTAATGATTATGTATTCATAATTATTATAAAAAAGTTATCATTTATTAATAATAGAGTTCAAAACCGAGGTTTGTAGGAAACTTTTCTGGTGTGCAATGAGCTCCCTAATCAATATATGTAATGCGTCTTTAACCAGTCGTGGCCTTACAGACCTACGGCTGAAGTATGGACCATTGAGAACTGTTCTGTAGACGTGTTCCTTGGGTTATATAATCTATAGAATCAAACAGGAGTGTTCATGTAATATTGAATTTACTAAACGCGTATATTAATTCCATATGATACTCGCCAAAGGTTGGATTAATATGAAATCAATATACTCGTTTAAGAAATTCAACATTACATGAACACTCATGTAAGATCCTCTATTTATAGAATAGGTCTTTCTTCAGAGTATTTCATCAAAGCTTATGATGTCGTTATGTAAATGAAAAACGTTTGGCGCATGAATCCGAAGTGCATTTAGTCTGGTTTGAAAATCCATTTTAGTGATTTTACATACACAGAATGACATGTTCATTATAAAAGCCAACAATCCTCTGAAAGTGAAAGTCTACAATAGATGACACACAAAACTGAAATTAGTAAATGTTATTTTATTTTGATTTTTCTCTCATGAATACTGACACAAATTTTATTTTGATATCTATATATGTAGAAACACACTTTTCAGTGTAATATCTAATGCCTTGTCCAATATAATGTTAACTTAAGAGATGCAACACAGATTATAAAGGGGCATCAGCTGTGTTTGCCAAAAAAAATTGATTTTTTTCTACTTTTACTACTTCTACTTGATGTACAATAATAGATAAGAGCTACATACAGGCATAAAAAACTCATATTCCTATTTACTCTGGGAACATAAGGTCAGGTCCAATGTGATATTCATATACAAATAATAAGGTTAATCAATTCCAAGTGAAAAAGTACCTAAACTGGGTTTCTTATGCAATTTTCACAAAATATATTGGAATTTAAAAAATTTATGCCTATGTATATCTATTTTGTGTTATTGTATACCAATCTAAGTGTTAAAAAATATATTAAAAAAACATACAGCTTATACCCCCTTAAAACATGTGTTTCATAAATATCAAAAGCATAGCTACTACAGTATTAATTGTCTGAAGGTATAAAAACCATACATATAGTGAACATTGGACAAACGTGGGGCCCCCGGACGATCAAGAGGTGACATCAGGTGTCTTGTTGTGACCGGCCACACCCGACGTAAGTACATCGTCAAATTCAAATGAAATTAATGAGAAATAAATTATCAATTATAAATTACCGTCACAATAGGTAAAATCGATCCAACGACCGCTATTGAACACGTAACGCAACATTTCATGCTGCTTTCAATTTTAATGTCAATATATTTATCTCGAATAATTGTATTTACATTTTGAGCATATAGCACAGTCACGCCACGCAAAGTATTACTATAAAATAAATTATTCATTTGAATAAAAACTAATTTCTTTATGTAAACTATCCTGTCAAAGTCAACTTTTTTTTAATTGATTAAATTATATTTAAAGGTAATATATCATATTTTGTCACCTAACACGGTATAAAATTATGTTTACGGTTATTACGTGAAGAGCTAAAAAAAAGGACAAGATTTAAAGGGGCATTTGCTGTTTTTACCAAAAATAACTCTTTCAATTTTTTTCTACTTTTAGTACTTGTACTTTATGTACAATAACAAATAAAAGCTATACACAGGCATACAAAATCTTATATTCCTATATATTTTGTGAAAATAAGGTCGGGTCCAGTGTGGTATTTATATATAAACTGAGTTAGTTAATCAATTGGCAGGTCCAATGTGGTATTTATATATAAACTGAGTTAATCAATTGCAAGTGAAAAAGTGCCAAACCTGGGTTTCTCAAGCAATTTTCACAAACATATAGAAATGTAAGGATTGTTATGCCTGTATATTTCTTTTTTTTTTGTTATTGTGTATCCATATAATAGTAAAACAGGAAAAATACATTTTTGCAAAAAATAACAGCTAATGCCCCTTTAAGCAACATAAATAATTAAAAAAAAACTGGGTTAAAACTTTATTTATTTTACAACGATTAACAAACAAGTTATAAACAACTTTTATAAATGCCTCTCGTTGGTTCTTGTGTTGATGTAAAGGGTGCTTGCTGTGGAGTACCCCGTGTCCGACCACATACTCCCCTGACCAATTCGAAGATTAAACTAGTGTTGCATTGGTGAGAAGCGAGATCCATTTCCACTGCGCTAAACGGACACCCTTATATTTGATTATTACTGCATATCTAAATAAATTACAGGGGCTTTAGCTGTGTTTTCTAAATATTTTTTTACTACTTAAATTGATGTACAATAACAAATAACAGCTATTTTACAGACAGAAAAATCGTCAATTCCTATATATTTTGTGGAAATAAGGTCAGGTCCCATGTCGTATACATGTACACATAGTAAAGTAGATTTACCGGAAATTGGAATATTTTGGTCATCGTTTAATTTTGGCCAAAGTTAAACCGTCCAAAATATGTACACAATGTTTCTATCGGTACTTTTTAAAAATGTTTTAGTGTTTTATGTATTAACAAACAAGGCGTTTTAAAGATAACACTGTGTGGACGTTAATTTTAATTACGTACTATGTGATACATCGATTCTTATTATTCTACCGGCAAATTTTTTAAATATTTTGATATTTCAGACACGACACGGCAAGACCGATATCTGATGCCAAGTCAAATTTAAGCATAATATCAACATAATTGGCCAAAATTTAACTGGCCAAAAAATAACCCTTCATTTTATGCCGTAAATATCACAATTTACGGTAGTCATTTGCAAATGAATAATTGTCAAACACTGTTTCTCTAGCAGTGCTAAAAAATATAGGAATTTAAGAATTTTTCTGCCTGTGTATCTCTATTTTGTTATTGTACATCAACCTAAGTAGTATAAAATGAATGAATATTATTGTTTTTTTTTTTTAAAAAACCCCACAGTGAATGCCCGTTAAATGATCTTAAACGAAATTACATAATTTTCACGCTGTGACACTTACGTCGTGATAAAATATATAAAAAACAATGGAGTGAGTAATATCTTAGTTAATGGAATAATATTACGATAAATATGATGACTGTAGGAGTTTATTAAAATTCTGTGAAATAGAATCTAAATGCTTTATATTATATTATTTTATAACGTCTTCTGTGTTTGCGATATCTATAGTATTCTTTGTTAGGCAATCATCGGTTTGTACTCTTGGCGGCTGACATTATCTATGGTGTTTTGTCCTTAATAACGATCATACCATTCCCTATTATATCCTGAAAAGACATATATATTTATATCAAAGCTTTCATTCTTTAAAGGCCGTCATATAAATATATATGTGATTTTGAAAAAGATATTGATTCTATTGAATGGAACAATATAATAAGATGTGTATCAAAGTTAATGTTTTCTCTGTCAGATATTTAAAGTATTCTAATGTGTTTAATGATTATTCAAGACACGTGCTTTGAAGTATGAAAAGGGATAGTATTTGTGGTGACAGTTTTTGTATTGGGAGAACCGGAAACTTTCTTTTTACGAGATTTTGTTGTAAGAGGTTGGAATGTCTGCATAGTTGGTTCCAGTAAAAAGTCATCAATGCACCAAATGAATCTTCCAAGTCAAGACACAATCTTCCATGTATTTAAGTACCTGGTATTTCGGTACCAGCTGATAATCTTATCCTAAAGAAATATTTGGCACTGAAAACACCATTTAAATTCTGAATTTTTTTTCAAGCGGGAGATGTCTGTATTTTATAACTGGGAGATATATACATGTAATTAATTGTTTACAGTATAACAATATATGTTAGTTTAAAGATAACTTGGTCTTTAATACCGTTAAGAGATATGTCAAGCTTAAGCACTGGTTTGTCTTATACCACTTTCCCTTTAGAAAACCCTTTTTTGTAAAACTGGAGCTCAACTGATGAAGTCTAATTGACAAAAACTATTATTTTCAGCATTATAACTTTGCTAATATGTTTATAATATTTATTGTTTATTGTTGTTTAACGTCCCATTCAAGAATCTTTCACTCATATGGAAACGTCACCAAATGCCGGTGAAGGGCTTCAGATTTATAACCACTAGGTCGTTGCCACTGCTGGTGGACCATTTGAGTCCCAAAAGGTATACATAAGCCTAGTATCTGGTATTTCAGTGAAATCTGAAAATCTTATCCTAAAGTAATATTTGGCATTAAAACACCATTTAAATTCTGAATTTTTGTTCAAAAGCTAAGCTAGTCATACTTTTTACAGTGGTTACTCTTAGACTGATTTGGCTATGCATTTAGATTTACCACTTTTCCTTTAGAAAACCTTTTTTTTGTAAAATTGAAGCTCAACTGATGAACTCTAATGGGACTAATTCATGTACCACGTGATAACCGATAATATTTGTGCGATACTAGTATCTCCAATGGTGATGGAACGTAACTTTACGTAATCTTCCCGCTGAAATGATGTTACCGCGGAAAGAAATCGTCTGCTAGCGTCATTTCATCACTAATAGAAACAATAGTCCCGCATAAACGCATCACGTGGTACATGAATTAGTCCCATTGACAGAAACGATAATATTTATGGAGGTCAGAGGTCAACGTATAATCATTAGTTCGTGATACAATATTCTCAAATTGTTCACAGATTTTTACTTCTTTTTAACGGGTACTGATTTCCTTGTCAACCCCTAGAGTATTGACATGCTACACACGCTATGACGTCACAATACACTTTCAATGATGCATGGTGTCTGTGGCGTCTAGAATGCAGTGCATAATGTCAGATTTTATTTGCGTAGGTCAACATATAGGGACCTACATGTATTTAAAACATGGTAGAAAAATAATCAAACCCAGCCTTGAGGTTTGTCATTCAAGAATCTTAGTCTCGGATTGAGATTCCTTTGTCATACCATCAAGGTAGGGGTAGATTCTATTATTCATGTTAATCAACACACTATTTCTCATTCAATCTAGTATAGTGCTGTATAACGATATCCAGTGGTTTTCAATCATCAACCCCTTTACAAAGAATGGTCAAGTTCACTGTCAGAATTTTCAGGGATGTTTGATTTAGAGTTTATTAATTTTACATGCAATATGAATTTGTTCAGAAGACCATACCATTCATTAATTTGGGTGAGTCTAAATGGGATCACAGGGGTTAGTCACTTAATAAATAGTATAAGCGTATGGAGATAAATAAGTAAAAGCAGAAAAAAGAGGTTACTTCAACTATAAAATAAAAACCTTACCTTCTCTACGGAAATTAAATTCATCTTTTCTTGATGACCTGTAAAATCAAGTGAACAAAATAAATGAAAATTTTAAATTGTTAATCCAGGAGTTGCTATCTGTATCGGTACGGAGATAATCAAATTAATAATATATATATTTCAAAAAAAAAAAAAAAAAAAAAAAATTCGTACGCATTTATAGAATTCCAGATCACGCGCAGAATTATACTCAAAATATTTTAACGAATGAGTACATTATTCTCATTTTGCAGGTTCGATTTACGGATTGGAATAAAAGGTAAAATATCTTACGGTTTTTCGTTGACGACTCGTCTCTGTGATCTCCTGAAAGAGAGGGATAATTAAGTTAGTAAATATGCATTTGTATGTATATCTTACGCTTACTCGTGAAATAAATCATTCGAGCCAATCCTTTAACAACGGTATTTTCAGTACAGATACGACATTTAGAAGCCACACTTACAGTGGACTTGATTTCGACTCGCAGGTGGAACGTCTTGCGATCAAATCCTTTGAACTGGATCATACCTAAGGTTGTTACTGGGAATGGATTTAGATAAGCGTTACGCTTTTTTTTCAAATCCAATTGAGTATCATCATGCATTGCAATAGTATTACAATACATTACAATAGTATTACAATACATTACAATAGTATTACAATACATTACGATAGTATTACAATACATTACAATAGTATTACAATACATTACAGTAGTAGTACAATACATTACAATACAATACATTACAGTAGTATTACAATACATTACAATACATTACAATACATTACAATAGTACAATACAATACATTACAGTAGTAGTACAATACATTACAATAGTAGTACAATACATTACAGTAGTAGTACAATACATTACAGTAGTATTACAATACATTTTAAATACAGTTTAGACCAAGTGAAAGTATATGATTAAAGTAATAATGAAAGCAGAAACATGTTTTCAATATAACGTACGATGATGGTCGGCAGCAGTCCCGGGAGCAGCAATTACAGAAATCAAATGGATCTGGTCCACAGCAAAATCCCGTGTAACAGAATCTTAGACATAAATATAATAACGCAGCAGCCAAGAGAAGACCTGAAATGGCAAAGGGTGATATTATATAAATATAACATTCCTGAGAGGGTGGTAGGGGAAATTGTCACCCCGAGGAAATACATTGTTAACCGAGGCGAAGCCAAATCATTTAATTTCAAATCATTTAATTTCGATTGTTGTTTCTTTCGGTTCCGGTCTGCGTCGAAGAAATGTATGTTACACAACTCATATAGAGGTTACACCTAATTACTACATAGGAAAAACAAACGAACCGTACGCGCATCCATTTCTGCGCATGTGATATTTTTATTGAATATCACCCTGCTGAATATCACTCTGGAATGACCGAGACAGTGGCAAATACTCAACGCTTATTGTCCAATGAAATCGCTAGAATTTATGAAGAGGTATATATATATATATATATATATATATATATATATATATATATATATATATATATATATATATATATATATATATATATATATATATTTATTATACCTTTATTATACCTTAGTTTAAACATATTTTATTCAGCGCAAGATGACAATATTAGTAAATAACAGCACTGTACATTAGCTCAGGATTAGAAAAAAGCACAATGCTTATATAAATTCCTCTCCTTCTGTTAAAATCTCGTAATCTGATTGGTTGCGGGAGATGTGAAAATTTACAATGTTACCCGCTCGTTTAACAAAGAATAAGAAGCCAGGTTGACATTCCAAAAATGTCGCATGTGCCAACATTATGCGAGAACGGTTCGTCCCACTGAGAGCATTTCATCGTAGCCAAAACGTTTGTAGGCTATTTGTTTTGTATATGACAAATATGGTATAATAAAATAAATATTACATTCATGAGAGGGTGATATTGCATATTTTCACCCGAGGAACATGTTGACTAAGGCGAAATATACATGTATGTATATATATATATATATATATATATATATATATATATATATATATATATATATATATATATATATATATATATATATATATATATATATATATATATATATATATATATATCCTATCGTAGGTAAATGTGTTTACGACTGTACCGGTATAAGCTTGGCATTGATTTGATGTAAAGGTCTCCATGATGTCATCACTATTAAGGACGGAGACAATTAATAAACTGAGGAGCTGAAGTGTTTATAGTTTTATCACAAAAAAATACTATTTTCTTACAATATATCGCTTAGAAACTGGGTTTTTCTTGCAGTACAACTTACCTAGAATTAAACTGATACAAAAGACAGCCACAGATCCTGGGTCATTCCAGAATGCATTTGTATCCGGTGCAGCTGTCGTTGTCGTTGTCGTCGTTGTCGTTTCTCTGAAAATGACGTCAACGGTAGTGGAGCTACTCAAGGCAGACGATCCTTTGTCTGTAGCTGTTACGATAAATCTAATTGTTTGTCCGTAGTTTAAACTTCCAGAAGGATTAGTTATTAAATATACACCACAATCTGCCCCTACAGAATAATAGGCGTTTGTTAAAGTGGAAGTCGTCACAGCTGAACAGGTGAACTCGCCATTTTTGCTGCTATCTGCATCAGTTGGAGTGATGCTGCCAAGGAGAGATCCGGCGGAAGTGAGTTGATCAACATACAAAACGTAGCTTGACTGAGGAAAAGTGGGCGCATTGTCGTTAGCATCCTAAGTAAGAGAAAAATGAGGTATCAGTATCAAAAGGTTTTAAAAATTTCGGGGAAAAAAGTATCTATTCCTGTAAAATGACATTCTAAGAATTTCCGAAAATTTCCGAAAAGCGCCGATAAGGAATTATATTTAGTGCACACACTTTTTATAAATATTATAAACATAATACCAAAGTTATAATGCTCAAGACGATCGTTTCTGTCAATAAGACTTCATCAGTTGAGCTCCAATTTTAAATAGATTTTCTGAAATGAAAGTGGTATAACACAAGGCCAAATAATAAATCTTAACGTATAATCAAAATCCAGTAAGGAAATCCATAAGATTTTAGGACATATGTGAACTCTGTGGAATATTATGAGATCAGATACATTGCAATAATAGAGCCTGTATTCTCTGTTGATCGGACATTATCCGTCATGAGTTCAGTCAAATGAAAAAAATATACCAATGACTAACTCATTTTCACATTACAGTCAATTGTTGGCTGGGATCCAGTAAAATTGCCATTATAACTTTGGTAGTTTGTTTATAGTATCAAAATATGCTTTTATATCAAATACCTAGGCTTAGTGCCAAATACGATTGCATGAACGTAATTTGTTATTAAACAACCTATTCAATGTTAAAATTCAATTCAATATGATTGTATGAATGAAATAAAAAATGACTACAATAAATATAAAATTGTTTTCATTGTTATTTTCAATCTATCACTTTAATAAATTATGGCAACAATTTGTCATTTTTGATATGTTTTGCCGTTATAACAAGTAAATTATAAAGGTAAAATGCATGTTTGTTGCCAAAAATCGCTGTCGGTGCTGGAAAGCAAATATGCTGCTATGTCAAACAAATTAACATGGATGTAAATTCGTTCCCATTAAATTTCTGTCATTAACCAAAATGCTGTTATATCAAGTGCTGTTATAACAACAGTTGACTGTATATACATTTAATCAATTTTAAACATGTTATACAAAATACAAATAGTTGTTATTTCCATTGGTGGAACTTTTCAAATTAAAGGCGCGTTTAGTAATGGCATGGTACTGCAGTTTACAATGTGTTTCTTTAGATCAATTCAAAGACATTCGACATTTGAACTTCTTTGTTTTGTTTTTTCTGTTGTCCGAGGTGCAGTCTTCTGCGATGTGGTGTCTCACGGGCATATTTGACCTGCATTAAGCTAATTGTACTTTAATTTTATTTACACGATGCCGGATTTCCCCTGCAATCTCGCGAGATTTGTGGTACTTTCATTCTTCGCGTGACCAGAGTGATCAAAGAGTAGTGTTGTAATGACCTTTACAATTCAAAAATTAATTTATCTATACCGCTTTGTGATACCATGTTTCAGTGATCAAATTAATTCAAAAACTTTGACTAATGGACTTCACAATTGTGACCGGTCGACAGGGGATGCTTATTTCCATCTATACCGTGTGCTTTGGTTTCCATGTCCTGTTTGTTTTTTTATCGTATCTGTATCTATGTTGAAAAAATTCTATTGAATTAATTCAAAAACTTATTTAAAGATTGGAACGTTTTCTTTAGTCGGTAGCGCGCTCGACCCTTGATCGTGAGGTCGTGAGTTCGAGTCCAGCCGGCGGCAGGTTGGTTTCCTGTCCTTCGGACTAGATAGTAAAAATCGAGGTCCCGTGTCGCAGTAGGTGTCGGCACGTTAAAGAAACCTCACTGCTCAATGACCGTAAGTGCCGAGCATAGGCCAACATTTGAAGCCCTTCACCTGCATATGGTGACGTCTCCATATGAGTGAAAGATTTTTGAGTGGTACGTTAAACAACAATAAACAAACAAAAATGGAACGTTTTTTTTACTATTATTGTTTCGTTTGAGTTTTACTTTTGATTCATCGCTGAATACTATTTTATACTTCTGATCCAATCTCCTGAATTTCACATTAATACTTTAATTACAAAGACATTGGCAATCCCAAACATGTTTCTTTTTCTACTACTTAAATTGATGTACAACAACAAAAACGAAGCGAGATATACGCAGGCATGGGATTCTGAAATTCCTACATATATGAGAAATCCAGTTTGGCAATTTTTCGTTTCCAAATTATTAATTCGATATTGCGGCGGGTGTGACCGGTCGACAGGGGATGCTTACTCCTCCATGGCACCTGATCCCACCTCTTGGTTTCCAGAGGTCCGTGTTTGTCTATTTTTACCGGATTTGTATCTGTGTCCTGGACATTCTATTGATTTATACTTTGGTATCTGAAATTTTTATATATTACTACATATATTTGTATACGCAAACGACACTGGACTAGACCTTATTTTCACGAAATATAGGAATATAAGAGTTCTTTCTATGCCTGTGTATGTCACTAATTTGTTATTGTACATCAAACTAAGTACGAAATAAAGAAATATGTTTTCTTTAGAAAACATAACTTATGCCCCTTAAAATAAAACTTACATTTACTGTGATGTATACAAGGGTTGTACCCGTTTCACCCGTAGAATCGGTACATACACATGTCAGAACTACACTTGTTGGCATGGCGCCATTATCTACGTCGTAATTAACGTCAAATGAAATAACGCCAGTTGTAGAACCAATACTGAACCTAAAAAAAATTGAAAATTGAATAAAATGGAAACTAAAACAGAAGAAGGGAAGACACTGAAAAAAGATAATAAACCGGTAATATTGATACTGGCCCTGTAAAACGGGACCGAAACTGGATAAAAGGTAAATGAACCTGAATAAAATGCAATTTAATTAGGCATACTATCGAAACTGACACTTAAAAACCATGAAAACAGTAACCAGATCTTGTAAAAGGAAACTGTTCAATAATCAAATGAAGACTGAATCTATAAACAAGAGAGTAAACCGTTGAAAAGGAGACAGAACGTGTAAATGCGGAAATTTAGCCGGTATAAAAAAGGAAAGGAAACTTAACCTGTATGAAACGGGAACTGAAAACATAAATAAATTAAGAGATAAACATAAATATAATACCAAGATTATAATTTTTCAAACAAAACGACCAATACAAATGTTAAAGACGACATTTCTGTCTATAGGACATTATCAGTGAAACTTGTGATTAAAATAGATGCAAGTGTTCCGAAAGAAAACGTGTTGATATACGACAGAAAAGCTGCTGTAAACAATCAAGGTCATATGTGTTTTTTTATGAAATTTCTTTGATATGAATTATCTAGGAAAGATAATAATATAACAAAGCAATTGTTGTCTCACGATATCGGTAGACACCTTGATTCATTATCTCCAGGAAAAGTGGTATTTGCCTCTGTCGTTCACACCGATAAATATCACTTTACTTAGGTCCGATAAATCAAGATATCAACTTCTTTTGAATTTAATAATTGTATTATATTGTTGTGCGATTATGTGTTTACATATGTGTGTTTATGTGTGTAGATGTATGTGTATATACGAATTTGTGCGTGTGTGTATGTACGAGTTTGTATGTACGAATATATGGGTGGGCGTGTGTACGTCTCTCTCTCTCTCTCTCTGTATGTATCTCTGTGTGTGTGTGTGTGTGTGTGTGTGTGTGTGTGTGTGTGTGTGTGTGTTTGTACGTACCTGTTACTGTTGTTTGCGGCCAGGAAACTCAAGGTATATGTAGAGGCCCCGTCATAATCCTTTACAACAAATCCTGGATCAAACGTTGAAGCCCCTATCTGCAGAAATAAATATATGTTGATCAAGATTTGAATCCTTTTCCTGCATAATTTAAATTTGTTTATCTAACACATTTTGATTATACAAATATTAAATTTCACAACTCCTGTTTTAAAATGATATTATAGACCCTTTAACGTTAACTGTGGTCCTGTGACTTTGGGGGAAAAATATACATATACCCGCAAAAAAATAGACGTCGTTCTAGTAAATTATTGTTTCTTGACGTCATTTTCCGGGAATCTGTATCATTTTGCCACTCAAAGTTACAGGATCGCAGTTATCGTGAAAGGTTCTATACCATCTACAAAATGTAAGAGCTCCAAACCACTTGCATTGGTCTAGTGGTAGAGTGTTCGACTTAATGCAAGCAGAAGCCACTGGGTTAAAAGATTTTAAAAATGGTAGTCACTGTTCCTTAGCTTGGCCTCGATATCATTGTTCATTTAGGCTAATAATAATGATAAGCTAAACCAAGTTTTCCTGAATAGATTACATTGACTGGAAATATACTAGGTTTAACTGAGATAAACTAGGTCTAACTGCACCAAAACGACTCAAATGGGTATAACCTATTAATTTATGAATATTAATGTGATTTTAGCGCAGATAAGACTATTTTGCCTCAGTTTAATATAGTTTTTTCCTGCTCCAGCCAAACCTAGTTACTCGCATTAACTTGAGAAAATATAGGTTTAACTGAAAAAATTAGTTTATCTGGAGAAAAACTATCCTTAACAGATAATTGTTATTATTATTATTATCAGTTAAACCTAGTTTTTTTTTCTCGGTTTAACGAAGTATTTCTTTTTTTAAACACCAGTCACTAGGTTTTAGGTTTTAACTGCGCTAAAATAACAAAATTGAGTTAAACTTAGTTTTCTCGAGACAAATCTGGTTTCTTATTTAAACTTAGTTTTCATGTAGTAAATTCAAATTGCGACGCCAAGATCACATTAACTTATTTTTCTTGTAACTCACATTAACTAGATTAAAGTAGGATTAATTAAGAAAAACTAGGTTTAACTAGATAAAAATTATGTCTAATTGAAAAGATCTAGATTAAACTCATTTATATGATTTTTACAATTTATTTAACCTTTATTTCGCGATGTCTCTGTATTGATTGCACAAGCATTAACAAAACACCAACAAGAAAAAAAAATAATTAAATAGAACTTACGTTCGCTTCTGTAAGAGAAACATAATAAATAGATTTGTCGAAATAGCAAGCTTCGTTTACGTTCACGATGTTAACTGTAAGAATGTACGGTACGCTGGTTGCCATGGTATCAAAAATTGTGAAATTCAGTGTGTACGATGTTCTTGTTTCATAGTCAAACGTTTGCCCAGCACTTAACGACAATTGCAGATCTACAAAGAAAACAAATACATTTCAAATCGACAATTACACCATATTAAGCATTACAATTTGCTAGCAAAAACATCTAAAATTAAAACCGAAAACGGTGCTGACATAAAACCGGAAAATTAGATAAATATAGATAAATTAACCCTTTAAACCCTACAGGCCATTATAGACTTATCTAAACAATAGAATAGAGCATACCAACTAGATACTTAGGGTTGGAAGGGTTAAAACCTACGCGATACTTTAGTTGTAGAAACCAAGAATTATAGAAACTAACATTCAGGAGTCAATCAGTATATATTTTGTTTAAACTTTGACACAAACTGTTATATTGCATGTATAAGTCTATATGGCTATATTTTGGCTACAAAATTACGTAATAATAATAACATAAAAGGTATCAAAGTTGATAATACACCTATTCTATAAGTCGATACCGTTTTTATGCTGGGTCAGAAAAATCATTATGTTATTGTTCTTTTTTAATTGGAAGTAAAAAAACAGTAACTGAACTTAATCTTCAGTGGGGAAAAGATAAATTTACTTTGCTAGGAATTGATTTTAGTCGAAATACCACAGCTTAACTTTGACAAAAAACTTACTAAGCTTAAATTTCATTTATTAAAAGAGAAATAATTACTCAAAATTATGCAAAGGGTGGTCTAAAAATGATAAACAAGGTACAACGTATGCAATTTGTGGTTAATCAATGTATTGACACTGGTTTGATGTTTTTCATGGTATAGATTTAATTTGAAATATTCTTTCCTGACTGTGAGGAAAACTTACTGTTTAGTCAAAATTGGGGGAAAGGTTTTATTTCATAAAAAATGGATTGAAAGTCATAAACGATTTCAAAGACACTTGTCGGAATTTTCACATATAAATACCAAAGATATCAGCTGGGCGGATGTTTTATAAACTTTTGAGGTTATCATCTTTTTGATCACCCAATTTGGCCCTTTTATAATTTCAGTGACAAGCTAGTAACAAACACATTTTTGGGTAAATAGAACCAGAAACAATTATTCACTTATTATAGTGCCCTTACTCACTTTGGATATCCTCTGTAAATAAAATATACTGGTGACAAATAGTTGACAATGAACAATTTATAAAACTAGTCAGTGTAGTTAACTCAACACCATGGGTATATGTAACTGAAAGGGTTACCCATTTATGTACAATTTCATATTTCAGACATCCCAGTCGCGAGAGGATGTAAGTATGGATTTTACTTGACCAAAGAATATTTGTTCTAAACACATCTTTAAGGACATAGAAAATTAAAATTGGTATAGCTTTTTGGTATTACACAATAGACTGTAGATTTTCACATAAGAAAAAAAAAAAAAAAAAAAAAGATTAATGTATTTTTATGATTACATGTATGTATGTTTGTGTTGATGTTTTTGTGAATGTCATGTTTCATCTGCGGAATTAAAAAAAAAAAAAAAACCATTACTCCACAAGGAACCCATATAACATTATCATGAAAAATTCACATAAGATAGCTGGGCGGAGTAAACTTTTGGGAGCTGCATGGGAAAATAGTTTTAATATACTAAAATGGTGACAAATAGGACAAGTTACAAGGGGACTTTTGTTAATCAATATAGTTTTGGTATTATATGTATTACATCATCTGCGGGATTGTGGGATCACTATGGGTACCACGGTGGGATCAGGTACCACGGGGGAGTAAGCATCACACCCTCCAAGATTTTAAGAACTGTTTTACAATTCATGTGTAACTCTATCTATCCACTTTTTATCAGGACTTTAAATGTACAAAAAACGTTGAAATCAATTTGTGACCCGATGGTCATACTTATCTATTGATAACTTGACAAAGTTACTAACTTGCGGTGTTAAATGTAAATTTAGCTGTGTCAGCAGTCGGGGTCACTGACATCGAATACGTTAAGATAGCACCAGCGTCTTTATCGTATGACGTTAACGTGGTCAGAAGTGTTCCACTAGCGATATTCTCCAGAACATCGATGGAAGAAACAGTGTTGAGGAACTCCGGAACATAGTTCAACTCTAAAAATAAGAAAATATGTTTGTATGAATATTTTATCTTACTATATTTTTCATCCCATGGTATTTCATATAAATATAATTACTAATGACAAGAACACAATTAAAGTCAAATTTTCAGGAAGATCTGTCCATTCCTCAGAATTAAAGGATTAAAATAACATAAAACCACACACCATATACACATACACACTCATGCAAAACACAAGAGTATGAATGAAATGCTACATGTTTATCAAAATTGATATCAAACAAGTGAATAACTATAAAACTAAAACTAAACTACAAACGCAATGTGAATAAATCTAGTGAGTTTGTAGGTGGCTTGTCAATTCTGTATTTGTGCTTTGCATATATGCATATATATATATATATATATATATATATATATATCTAAAAATATATATATAAATAGACATATATATATATATATATATATATCATTGCTCTAAAAATCTTCTAAACAGACATACAAATAAATCGTATTTTTCATATAACTTCATAACATTTCTTTCATCTTCAAGAACCGAGGTATCTTCATTTAACAATGTTTGACAAATGACGAAACTATATAATCATCTGTACATTAATACAACATTGAAAAATAGATTATTTTTTTTTTTTTTTTAAAGCTTATTTTTTTTTAAATATGTGCGGAATAAATTTGTGTCTACATACGTGTAACTATCACTTTAAGTCGTCCCACCACACTTAATTTCGTGTCTGATACAGTAACAAAGAGATCCACGCCGGCGTTTAATTCGAATCTTAAATCCCTTGTTAAAGTAATTACACCGGTCGCTGTAAAAACAATAATAAATAATGTTAGCGTAAATAAAGCATATTGATAGCCAGCCAACAAACGTTGTGGAAAATCAATTTTATCGGGTATACCACACCCGACCCGATCTGACCAAATTTACTCAGTACCCAAGCTCAACGACCTTTTCATGATTTTAAGATAAAAACATAAAAAACTATTCTGTAAATGTTTGTATATTTACTGCATAGAATTGTAAATAATGATAAAATATTACTCATTTGAAGAAAACATCAGATATGTTAAAAGTCGCTTGAGTACGTGTTCAGATTTTGCGTACCTACTAAACGTATTTTTTTTTCATTTTTACAAGAAAATCATGAGTGTGACGCAAAACTTTATGAATAAATGATGAAAAATAATAATATGTTTCCTAATCAAACCGGCAAGATTTACAAATGATTTTATAATCAAAATAATGAAAGAAAAGTTGTGCTGAATTATTGAGAAAATTTGGTGACTTCGGGGCCAGTAGCCGATCGACGCATCTAAAAGGGGCATTAGCTGTTTTTTAAAATTGTTTTCCCCTTCTTTACTACTAGGTTTGACACTTTTTCAATTGCATCTTATTAATTCAACCTTACTATTTGTATATGCATACCACACTGGACCTGACCTTATTTTCACAAAATATATAGTAATATAAGATTTTTTATGGTTGTGTATGGCTCTTAGTTATTATTGTACATCAAATACAAGTAGTAAAAAAAAGTAGAAAAAAATCGAAATATTTTTTTTAGTTAAACACAGCCAATGCCCCCTTTTAAGACCATGGAGATATAATAACCAGATATCAAAATATTAACCTTCAGCAGGATTAGGAGGCAAAATGAACATTGAACATCCAGTATTGGATCAGTTCACATTGGGGAGAACGCGTCACCTGTCGAAAGGTCACACCGCCATGAGACCTCAATCAAATTCAAAAAGAAATAAGCGAGGAATAAATCCTCCTCACAATTGGTACAGACAAGTATAAAATAGCAATCGTACAGCTAGCTCAACTTTTCATTTTGAGAACCATAGGCATTGCAAACAAGATCATTAAACCGATTAAAATTTAAATCAAATTTTGAGGAACGTTGACATAAATTCTGTAGAAGTATGTCGAGGATAAGCGAGGACATGATATTATATTAGAACCACCTTCAAAAGTTATCTCACATCTAGATTCATTTTTGATATACTGAGTTTCAAAGCGTTATATGTGAGTTCAAAGGACAATCAGTATTTAAAAACACAAATTTGATAAAAATGGACTTCTGAAAATCTTTCACTCATATGGAGACGTCACCAAATGCCGGCGAAGGGCTTAAAATTTTGGCCTGTGCTCGGCGCTAACGGCCATTGAGCAGTGAGAGTTCTTTACCGTGCTGACACCTACTGTGACACGGGAACTCGGTTTTTACTGTCACATCCGAAGCACTGGAATCCGACCTGCCGCCGGCTGGATTGGAACTCATGACTTCACGATCAATAGTCGAGCGCGCTACCGACTGAGCCACGCCGGCTCCCCGGGTCGTAATCTAAAGGGATTTAAATGGCACTATCAGGATTACAGAAGAGGAAACATAATACCAGAATACATAATGATTATGTAGACTGTAATCGTCCAACATATTGACATAAAATACAATAATCTTGTTACACCAACTAATCATTATGTTGTTTATACTCTGGATATGGATATGTCGTACGTGGAGCATAACCTGGTATATCGGTTCATTTACTATACAGAATACATTGAAAAGTTTCTAAAAAGATGCTAGTTTCGACATTTTGAGAATTATAAATATCGACGTTTTTGTCATATAATAACATATGTAAATGCAATTTGTTCCAACGAATTAAAAAGGGACCACAAAATCAAGCACATGCGCTTCTTCCTGGGATATTTTACTCAGTAAGGAAACAGGGTATGTTGTTTATACCCTGGATATGGATATGTCGTACGTGGAGCATAATCTGGTATATCGGTTCATTTACTTATATGAAACAGAATACATTGAAAAGTTTCTAAAAAGATTACAAAGCTAGTTTCGACCTTTATTTTGAGAATTATAAATATCGACGTTTTTGTCATATAATAACATATGTAAATGCAATTTGTTCCAACGAATTAAAAAGGGACCACAAAATCAAGCACATGCGCTTCTTCCTGGGATATTTTACTCAGTAAGGAAACAGAAAGGCGATAACATTTATTCCTCATTTATTTCATTTGAAAATGAACATTGGATTTTGATGGGACCATTTAACAAAAATCTGATCCCATACTAGATTTTTTTATTATCTCCTGAACATCTTGATGCTTAATACTTTGGTATCTGCGATTTTGTTTATTAAGAATTTGAATTTTGAATAGTGTTTTACGCCACACTCAACAATTTTTCAGTTACATGGTGGAGGCCAGTTTTTTATGATGCAACGTTACGTTGTACCCGGGAAGAGACCATCGGTCTTCTGCAAGTATACTGGCAAACTTTCTCACAAAAATCAGGTCATGTTCCAGAGGGGCTCCAACTTGTACTGACAGGAAGTGAGAGACTCCATGATTTAAAGTGCGATGCTTTAACCACTCATTGATGGTGGCTAATTTTTATTTTCTATTTGTATTTTACGCCAAACACAACGAGTTTTAGGAATATTGTGACGGACAATTTTTATGACAGAGAGAGAACCATGTTACATTGTACCCGAGAAGAGACTACTGGGGTTTTAAAAAGAAACTGGTAGTATTTCTCATGGAATCAATTTCGGTACCTGTGGGGCTGGAGACTGTGCTGACCACAGTATAATTGTTAACATTTCGTAGGAACATACACACATACATTGTTAAGAATGTAGATGTTACAGAAATCATGCGTCTAGGATATTTACTCATATTAATTAATTAATATATCGAATTATCATGGAATAGGATATCTTGTATTTCTATGAAAATGTTTTTATCATTCAAATCATCAAAACCCCGAAACTATTTTTCAATCTACAAAATAATAAACAATCTCGAAATATATTGGGTTATTTAGATAAATAATAACCTGTCAGTAGCAGTGTGGTGCTGTATATCTAGTTATGTAGAGTGTACAATACTGCAGTTAATGATGTATTTCTGTTTTAAAGCGTGTATGATATTGCTATTAACAGAATGATGTTGTATTTCTGTTTTATAGCGTGTATGATACTGCTATTGGCAATATGATGCCGTATTTCTGTTTTATAGCGTGTATGATACTGCTATTGGCAGTATGATGCCGTATTTCTGTTTTAAAGCGTGTATGATACTGCTATTGGCAGTATGATGCCGTATTTCTGTTTTATAGTGTGTATAATACATCTATTGGCAGTATGATGCCGTATTTCTGTTTTATAGCGTGTATGATACTGCTATTGGCAGTATGATGCCGTATTTCTGCTTTATAGCGTGTATGATACTGCTATTGGCAGTATGATGCTGTATTTTTGTTTTATAGCGTGTATGATACTGCTATTGGCAGTATGATGCCGTATTTCTGTTTTATAGCGTGTATGATATTGCTATTGGCAGTATGATGCCGTATTTCTGTTTTATAGCGTGTATGATATTGCTATTGGCAGTATGATGCTGTATTTCTGTTTTATAGCGTGTATAATATTGCTATTGGCAGTATAATGCTGTATTCCTGTTTTATAGCGTGTATGATATTGCTATTGGCAGTATGATGCCGTATTTCTGTTTTATAGCGTGTATGATATTGCTATTGGCAGTATGATGCCGTATTTCTGTTTTATAGGGTGTATGATACTGCTATTGGCAATATGATGCCGTATTTCTGTTTTATAGCGTGTATGATACTGCTATTGGCAGTATGATGTTGTATTTCTGTTTTATAGCGTGTATGATACTGCTATTGGCAGTATGATGTTGTATTTCTGTTTTATAGCGTGTATGATACTGCTATTGTCAGTATGATGCTGTATTTCTGTTTTATAGCGTGTATGATATTGCTATTGGCAGTATAATGCTGTATTTCTGTTTTATAGCGTGTATGATACTGCTATTGGCAGTATGATGCTGTATTTCTGTTTTATAGTGTGTATAATACATCTATTGGCAGTATGATGCCGTATTTCTGTTTAATAGTGTGTATAATACATCGATTGGCAGTATAATGCCGTATTTCTGTTTTATAGCGTGTATGATACTGCTATTGGCAGTATGATGCTGTATTTCTGTTTTATAGCGTGTATAATACATCTATTGGCAGTATGATGCCGTATTTCTGTTTAATAGTGTGTATAATACATCTATTGGCAGTATAATGCCGTATTTCTGTTTTATAGCGTGTATGATATTGCTATTGGCAGTATGATGATGTATTTCTGTTTTATAGCGTGTATGATACTGCTATTGGCAGTATGATGCTGTATTTCTGTTTTATAGCGTATATGATACTGCTATTGGCAATATGATGTTGTATTTCTGTTTTACAGTGTGTATAATACATCTATTGACAATGTGATGTTGTATTTGTGTTTTATGGTGTGTATAATACATCTATTGGCGGTATGATGCTGCATTTCTAGTTATATAATATGTATAATACTGCTATTAGCAGTATGATGTTGTATTTCTAGTTATATGATGTGTACAATACAGCTATTGGCAGTGTGATGTTTTATTTATGTTTTATGGTGTGTACAATACATCTATTGACGGTATGGTGCTGCATTTCTAGTTATATAATGTGTATAATACTGCTATTGGCAGTGTGATGTTGTATTTCTGTTTTATAGCGTGTATAATACAGCCATTGGCAGTATGATGTTGTATTTCTGTATTATAGCGTGTATAATACAGCCATTGGCAGTATGATGTTGTATTTCTGTATTATAGCGTGTATAATACAGCCATTGGCAGTGTGATGTTGTATTTCTGTTTTATAGAGTGTATAATACAGCCATTGGCAGTATGATGTTGTATTTCTGTTTTATAGCGTGTATAACACAGCCATTGACAGTATGATGTTGTATTTCTGTTTTATAAGTGTATAACACAGCCATTGACAGTATGATTTTGTATTTCTGTTTTATAGCGTGTAAATTACAGCTATTGGGAGTGTAATGTTGTATTTTTCGTTTTATAATGTGTATAATACTGCTACTGGAGGTATGATACGGTGTTTCTAGTTATTTAGTGTGAACTATACTGCTATGGACAGTGTGATGCGGGTTTTTCTACTTATGTTATTTCTAGTTATGTATTTTATCAATGGCTTCATATCAGTCTTTAGTTTACAGCTTTTTGAAATATCGAACGATATTCAAAATAAAGTTTGTCACTTTAAATCATTTAAGTCTAACCACCAGAGTCGATAAAACCGTCTTATCTATTTATTAATAAGCTGGCAATTGCCCAAGTAAAAGTGAGTGGATTCAAATGAACAATTTCACCTATTTAAAAATGCATGTTTTTCCGTAAAGAAGGCATTAGCATTCCTTTTGCTTGAACACAGATACTAAATTGTTTATGAAAGTGACATATTTTCGTTTCAAAATTTAAAAAGATATTGTCAACAATCTTAATATGCTAATACATAAATTTTATCTTTTATTTGTATCCCTACTTTCCGATTGAAATAAATGAAACCAAAGTTCTGAATTCATAATTAGGGAATAAAGAAGCAGATGAAATAATTGTTCATAAAATAGTTTACGGGCTATTACTTCGGTTCACCTCTTGATCTTACGTCGTGTTACGTAGTGCGGAGTTGAAGCTTATAGCGATGTTTTATGTAAAAAGCAATTTATAATAATCAGTATAACAAGCATGTTCATTTCATTTGTGTTCTAAAGCTGAGGCTTTCATTCAAACACATCTGGAATTGTCATAAAATGAATGTACATAATAATGCCATACTTTGATACTCTTTTGTGGGTGGCAGGCATTTAAATAAATTTAAAAATGGTAAATCGTGTATATCAACAGGACTAAATTTGAATGAACAACTTCATCAAGGTATAGATTTTTTTTTTATCAGCACGATACAACTAAGGATCTTTGTTTCCTCATACATTTTCCTCGATATCATTCGGTATCATCAAATAAATGAAATAAAATATGTATATATATATATATATATATATATATATATATATATATATATATATATATATATATATATATATATCGTTAGATTTCCATTTCTATAGTAAAATCCATATATCTGGAGGGGTGGAGTCTCGTGAACCCTTTCTTGACCTGGCCGAGTTTAAATTTTAGGTAATAAAACATAACATTAAAAATACACTGACTAGAGTAATCGGTCCTTCTTGTTACCATACATAAGACAGTATCCAGTGAGGAGTAAAACGTATATCCCGAACATCTTGTTATTACCAAAAAAAAAAAGTGAGCAGAAACATCCGTATGATAATCAAAATGTTACTCAGCCCCGCCACCATATGTGAATCGGACAATACCAAAACAAAATATATGTGGAAATTTCAAATGGTGGGATCAAATTATATGAAAAAGTGAATATCCGGTCACATCTGTCGCAGGTCCAAAATCAAATCTAAGTAAAAGGGGTCACAATTCCTGATCGGTATAGACGATTTAATGACTGCAATCGAATTTGTCATAAATCAGATTGTGAACCTCAATAACGGCAAGCAAGATCATTATATCGACCGTATAATTGCCAAACTGTTAATGTAGATTGCGTCTGTGTTTGAAAAGATCGTCCGTTGAGCAGAATCTAGCATGTATCTATAAATTATAAAAATAAGTCTTAAAACAATACAGTGGAACCTAGGAATTAACTAGTTTTCGAATGAAAAACTATAACTTTGTTTTCCTACTATTATTTTCTGTCATGACAATTTGTTCTCGACGAAAACATTCATGCTGAAAACAAAACATTTTTTGGTGTAAAGACAAAGAAAAGACAATGAACAAATTCAAAATAACTTACATGGGTCTATTTGAAAAAGTGAGGTTGTCTGCAGTGCCGTCATTGAAAACGTAATGGTGTCATGAGTCAAAGCATGAGAATAATCAACATCATATATTGTAGCACCGCTGACTGTGGTAGACGCAACAAATGTCACAGTAGCTGAAAATAAAATAAAGTTTAATTCTAGAGAGTAAGAATACAGAGTGAATATATTCGATTTTGCATTGGAGCAATACTTCTTCATTTTGGTTTTTAATAGTGTTTTACGCCACATTCAACTTTTTTTTCAGTTATATTGTGGCGGCCAGTTTATAATGGCGAAGGAGAAAACCCAGTCACAATGTACCCGGGAAGAGACCACCGGCCTTCAATTTTTTATTTTAAATGATATATATTTATGATACATGCCATATCTGGCATATAACACGGATTTTCATGTGCGGCAAGTTAAGGTGTCTATTGTATAAAAGGTCAAAATATGTTGTTTGGTAAGGTATTATAATGATTATATATATATATATATATATATATATATATATATATATATATATATATATATATATATATATAATATATATATATATATATATATATATATATATATATATATAATCACAAATACCAAAGTATTATTCTTCAGGATATTCTGGATACATATACATAAATCTGGTGAACATTGGACAAACACGGACCTCTGGAAATCCAGACGTGGGATCGGGTGCCATGGAGGAGTAAGCATCCCATGTCGACAGGTCACACAGTCAATTTTAAATGAAACAAGTAAGGAACACACCCTCGTCACAGTCACTTTAATTGCAAAGACGACTCAACAACTTCTATTGAAGAGGCAACTCAACATGTCACTTAGTGAAAGAGAGTTACTGAAACAAGGTCATTATGCCGACCATAAAAGTTGCGCCACGTTAACATCAAACGTGATCTTATAATAGATAGGTGTGTCCCATGTACAGTTTTAAAGTTTTAAGAACCAAATACCAAAAAAGTACAAATCTTGCATATCAAAGTTGTCAATTATATGTATCCTGGACATCCTGAAAATTTATACTTTGATATCTGATATCTGATATTTTTTTATATGTTATATTGTCAAAACAGTAATCTCAGATTTAATCTCGATGACAGATGTACAACATATTTGTTGTAAGTTGTTTGGTGATTTCTGTACAATAATCTTTAGATATATTTATCAAATACATGTATATGAAATATAAATATTTTATCAAAATTTTCTGGAATTTACTGATTTATGCAATGATATCTTAAATAATCTGTCGCTATATGTGCACGTGTGCACAGGAACCCATGACGTACATCGCAGAATTTACGAAAACTCCTTGTGCCCAGCGATAGCTATTAACTTTAGGAGAGTTGTAAAATAATTAATTATTGTTTGACCATTGTTCCTGTAAAACCATATCAAACGATGTTTATGCTGTAAACTTTTCTTGTATTATGACAAGTTTATTGGTATATGTATATAGTAATAGCTCACGCCTTTTTAAAAAGTGGTCAAATGCTTTGAAAACTATTTATATCCTCATTCAAAATCCAGATACTTTGTTGTTCTTTTGCCAAAGCAAGTCTATGTGTTATAGTAGAAAACCCTGGATAGGGGACACTCGGGGTCCTAGAGCTGTCAGGTCTTTTGAGATCCCGACTCCAAAATAAATATCTTTTGTAACTTTACCTGGTCTGAAGACTCGAGTGAACTTATCTGATCAACAGATGTTCACAATTGTCACTTTTACTTAGTGGATCATTGTGGCCCATTTTGACCTTTTGGTAATGGTAAAGAAGAAGTTTAAATGTATCCGGAAAAAATGGCACCACCCTCCCACGAGTAAACCGACAAACATTCTCACAAAATCGGTTTATTAGGCTTCAGAGGGACTGGAATTCGCACAGTCTATAGGTGACCACCGAAGCTCAATGACATCTTGTAAAAGCGTAATGCATTACGTACCTGGTAGATTTGTGAATTCTAATTTATCGTTGTCAAATATGTCCACTGACAAGACAGCTGTCGGTGTGTTTCCATTGTTGTCATCGCACCTTACCGTAAGCGTATACAAACTTGTTGTACCGATGTTGAACATTGTGGCTCCAGGAGTTGGGTTGAACGTGTATACACCAAACTCTGTTAAAATTAGATAAGATGTGGAAAAAGAAACCAATAAAAAGAATTTCATTGAGAAAGGGAATATTGTTTCTTACCTATCTGTGATAATTTTTAATCGATATTTATTTAACTAATAAATTCTTTACAACGGTGTGGTAAGACGAGTACCACCCAACATGATACCAGTGAAAACGAAGTCCAAAATGTTTGTCTTTGGATATAAAGAAAATAAAAATTCAAGACTTTCAGTGTTGTATATGTGGATAAAAAAGAAAAGTAAATAAAATCAGAATACAGAAGTCCATAATTTGTGTTATCAGTAACTCCAGGGTTGATAATATTGAAGGTCTCCAAAATTAAAAAGTTTACACTGATATGTATATAAGGTATTACATTTATAAAATCGCTTTGATGACCATTCAACTATAAGCTAAATTCAAAGTTATTGTAAGAAAGAGAATCGCTCTTCTGCATTCTGTATAAGAAAAATGTATTACATATAACAATCCAGGTACTAGAGTGTTAAAGAGTTTGACTAACTTGTACAGGACTTTGACTTTTTTGACAAGTATATACAGAATAATCTGTCTATTCCGGACATTGAGTATTCCGGATTCTTGTCTAATCCGGTGTTGTTAGTTGGTCCCAAATTATTTCACTACATTTTCAATGTAAAAATAATCGTGCATTCCCTATCTTGTCTATTTCTTATTCCGGCATAAATTAATGACCCTAATGTATTAAATAAAGGGGGTATCATTCCGTGAAATCCAGATAGGTAGATAATTATTGTAAGCAAGATAGGTACACACTATAAAAAAGGGACAGGTAGAAAACCAACACACTATAAGATGTATTTAATCTCTTTTTATGCATGTTTGTTGGAAATAAAAAAAAATCATAATAAAACGTGAAAAAGTGGTAATTTCCATTTCTTATGTCAGAATCATGAAGTGTATAGTCTACCCTACTGTATTCAGAATCTTGTGTAAGCCGGCCTAATTTCGCAGTATGGAATAGACACATTATACTATACTCTACTAAACCAAGGACCCATTTTACGAAAGGCCCTATGTCCTAAATCCTAACCTTTAGTCCTAACTACCATGGCAACGCATCGCTGATTTGTCAGTCCCATGACAATTAGGACTAATAGTTAGGATTTAGGATTTAAGACTTTTCGTAAAACAAGCCCAAATGTATATTGGATATCTTTGAAAACCAACATAATTCATTTATTTTAAAGGCATACAATCTGTCATAATAGATATTTTGTTTGTATTTAAAATTTTCAAATATTCGACGTTTTATACAAATAAAATGCTTTCAATAAATCTCGTATTGAAAACAAATCTTGCTATAATGCTGTATTCCTTAAAAGAAAAGAATAGTGGGCGAGTAAACATTTGTATTCTTAATCGATCATTTTCGAGTTCTTATGTAATCCGGCTTTGGATCCGGATTTTTCTTGCGCCGCTTCAACTTTGTTATGCTTAGCGATTTCCGGTATGTGTCTTTGCGTCGATCAAGAAATAAAATGCTTGATTTCATACAATACATCAAAATGTAAGAATATTCCATTTCTGGTATAGTGTTCAGACGTTAATGTCAGTTTGTTTGTGACCAAAATGGACTAGTGACAATAATCTGGCCCTCAGATACAACTGTATTTATTTCTTGATCGACGCAAAGACACATACCGGAATTTGCTAAGCATAACAAAGTTGAATCGGCGCATGAAAAATCCGGATCCAAAAACGGACTACGGAAGAACTCGAAAATGGTCTATTGGATGGTAGCAATATCAATCGTCGATATATTTCATTTATACGCGGTAATATCTGCCTATGTTACGGCAATACATGTATATCTTTAGCTTTTATATTTGTTTGTTTATTCTTGTTTAACGTCCCACTCAAGAATCTTTCACTCATATGGAGACGTCACCAGATGCCAATGCAGGGCTTCAAATTTTGGCCTATGCTTGGCACTTACGGCCATTGAGCAGTGAGGGTTCTTTAACGTGCCGACACCTACTGTGACACGGGACCTTACTGTCTCGATCCGAAGGACAGGAAACCAACCTGCCGCCGGCTGGACTCGAACTCACGACCTCACGATCAAGAGTCTAGCGGGGCAGCTTTAGCTTTTATAATAAAAGTTTTGGTCTTAACGCGGGATATATATATATATATATATATATATATATATATATATATATATATATATATATATATATATATATATATATATATATATATATATTATCTAATTTCCTGTATGCCTTTAACAAATCCAGTGTTTTAAACTCAAAAATGATTAAAATAAGTTGATGTTGTTCAATATATTAGGTTGTCCTGATCTGATTCTTACTTCCGGTATCTGTATCTTTGAGAACTCGGAATGGTGCACTTGCAGGGGTGGTACTCGCAATGTCACAATTGAATGGGTCATTATCCGCGTCAGATACAGTGAGAGTGTAAATAAGTCGATCATTTGTCTCCGCTTCTCCGATTGTTACAGAATTTGGCAAACCGGAAAAGACTGGCGCCTAGAAAAAGTAGCAAGAAATTGTTGTAAAACTATCATCTGCGATGTGAATTGACTGTTACACACAAAAATAAAAAAACCCACTTATATACATAAACGTGAATACAAAAACCAACACTCTACTGACCGCATACACATTCAAACACAACAACACACTCATACAAAACAGTCTGTGTTTGTGTGTCTGTGCCTCTGTGTGTATGTGGCTGGTGTGAAGCTTTGTGTATTTGTGGTTTCACTATGTGTATGTTTTGTTGTCTTTGTATGTTTGTGTGATATGATTTTTAGTATGTATCTCTGTGTGTCTGTCTTTGTGTGTGTGTGTGTGTGTGTGTGTGTGTGTGTGTGTGTGTGTGTGTCTGTGTGTGTGTGTTGTATTGTATTTTGTGTGTGTCTTTCTGTCTGTGTGTCTGTCTGTCTGTCTCCCTCTATGTGTCTGTGTGTCTGTCTGTCTGTCTGTCTCTCTCTCTCCGTCTGTATTTGTCTGTATGTGTTTCTGTAAATTCTCATTATCATTGGATTCAAAACTACGACTTCAGGCATCTTATTTCTTCAATTTCCTTGAACTAGTTTCTTGGTTAGACCATTCCACTCGCAAGTGAAGGGTTCCGTGATTGATACTTAAACCATGGTCTAAATGAGACTTTTTATTAGTTTGTAATTCTCTGTATATGAAATGCTCATATGTAGAACACGCCCTGGCATATCATACGTTTTAGAAAGAGAAAATCGCTCAAAAGAATAGATATAAAAAATCTCAGCTATCAAAGTATACATCTTCTCTCATGTTTCGTCACGCAGACATAAGTTAGTGTACTTTTTAAATAATCGTTTGGAATTTGAATGAACACACAGATTAACGGGCACTGTCACACAATTTTCACTTATATCTTCAGGTAGGTGGCAAGGTAGGCAGACCGGGTTTATTTCACCAGTCGTGTTCTTTTATTTGATAAAATGATGCGTTGACACAGGAATGCATAAAACAGAACTTTTCACCACCGAGGTGGTCATATGAAAACATAAGACGCTAGAGAAAAATGACAGATTAAAGGTATTTAAAAGTAGGTGACACACTAGATATTGATTTGATAAATATATAATTGCTTGCGAATCGGCATGTATTGATATAGTGACAAACAAAAGAAATATTCATATCAATAACGACAAACTAGCAATTATCCCGCTATTATACAAAAAGCGCGTGACACTGAATCGAAATGTATGTCCAGAAAGATAATCTTATTATGATCATTAAACGAATCTTTCTCTGTGTATTTCACAATTTTGTAAAATGATTATGTGTTATGTATATTGATTAGTCGTAAGCCATAGATTATTATTCAGAAAGTTACTACAATTTACCTTTCTAAACAAAATATGTTGATGAGATTTTATCTGTTAAATTTGTACTAAACAATTTGATTTCTATTTCTATTAAATCGTTTGAAACTCTGATGCTTATTTTCCTTGGTATACAAAAGAGTTAAATTTGATTCGACGTTATAATTTAACAAGAAAAAATGAAATATGATTATTATTATGTTTGAGCGAAAGACCGGTACAAAATGCTTCATTCACTCATTTGAACAGGGTTATCGAAATCGCGTTGGATGTCAACGTTCCTCAAATTTTACTGTCGGTATAATAAACTTGTTTGCCATTACTCTGTTTCACGAAATGAAGACACCTGTTGAATAGCGATTGTTGAGTCGTCTGTACCAATTATGGCAAGACTTTCTTCCTCACCTATTTTATTTGAATTCACGGCGGGTGTGACCGGTCAACAGGGAATATTTTTACCCCCATGACACTTGACCCCCACCTTTTTATTGTCAGAGATCCGTGTTTGTCCAATGTTCCAAGTATCCTGGATATTTATACTTTTGTATCCGAGATCTTTTTTATTCACACCTTAGAGTTTTACGAAGTGACGTCAGTGTCTTCATTGTTTGTAGTTCTCAGCAATTCATTTAGTGAAACAAAGTTATCGCAAACAGGACCGTTATTTGCAGAACGTTGAATGATGAACTGATGCCAAGAATCAAAATAGGTTTAACTTGCTAACGATGTGGCCGCTGTATAGAAACACCACGGGCGTATGTTGAAATAGAAAAACATCGGCTAAATGCAAGAAATAACAATGTATTCAGTACTGATGCATTTTCTGATTTTACCTGGTATTTATTGACACTCGCTGCAAACGGAGGTAATGACACACAATAATCTCATTAAACGTCGCACTAAAGTGTGCAAATTTAATTGAAACTTTAAAAACTTGTCATTGATCAACACCTTAAATTTTGTCAAAAGAAATGATTGAATGCAACTGTGTGAAGGGATGAAAAGGTTATACGAAAATTTTGTAGTTTTTCCGTCATAATTTTGCATCAACTAGGAGACGTCGTTTAATGTAAAGCGTGTATCATTATCGCTTTGTATTGAGACACAGACTTGAGATATACGGGTTGCCCCATAGAAATTAAAGGTTGATTTCATACAAGGAAGGATGAAAAGATAGGATTTCCAATAAACAGAGTGTAGAATTTTATATTATACACAACGTTCATTAGATTTATCATCTGAATAATATATACCTGTCGTCAAAAGTGCTCAGTGACTTTCATCATTAAATTATAACCAAACAACAGAACATGAATGTGTACATACACATATGAATAGATCGATAGATAGATAGATAGATAGATAGATAGATAGATAGATAGATAGATAGATAAGTAGGAAGGTAGGAAGATAGACAGATAGGTAGGTAAGTAGGTAGATAGATAGATAGATAGATAGATAGATAGATAGATAGATAGATAAATAAATATAAAAGTCACAGGTACCAACGCATTAATAGAAATAAGGTGCATGAGACAATATACAAATTCGGTGAAAATTGGAACACACAGACCTCTGAAAATCAGAGGTGGCATCAGATAGATAGATAGATAGATAGATAGATAGATAGATAGATAGATGGATAGATAGACAGATAGACAGACAGACAGACAGTCAGATAGATAGATAGATAGATAGATAGATAGATAGATAGATAGATAGATAGATAGATAGATAGATAAATGGATAGATAGATAGATATAAAAATCACCCGTACCAACGCATTTATAGAAATAAGGTGCATGAGACAATATACAAAATCGGTGAAAAATGGACATACACAGACCTCTGAAAATTCAGAGGTGGGATCAGGTGTCATGGAGGAGAAAAAATTCCCTATATAGATAGATATTATCTAAATAACTTATCATTGGTGATTTGATTTGATGTTTACTTTTTAATTTGTTTTAGAACTTTGAGTTTTACTACTTATTGTTCTCACTGCTCCCATTTATATGCGGCAATATCTATCTATTTTTTTATTTCTCCTATTTCTAAAGAGAATTAAGATGTTGTGTAATGTTTTAACCCTTTAAGCCCTACAGGCAATAATAGACTTGTCTAAACAATAGAAAAGAACATACCGTCTAGATATTTAGGGTTGGAACGGTTAAGTAACTTGTTCACTTTTATACTTCGTACTGATGAAGATGGGTTAGAGTTAAACGCTAACCCTGATCGTTCCGTGAATTTGACAATTTATTTTGTCTGTGTCGTAAGTTATATAGCGTATTGTATGATTCAGTTATCGCCATTTTTGGAGTGCCTTTGATTTGATAAAATTAAACGATTCTTATTGTTCTCCTGAACTGAGAAAATCTAAATTGAACTGCACAAGAATCACATTAATGAATTTATCGGTGTAGTTTAACTTTGTTTCAGGTAGATCTAACTTTTTTTGCAGTGTATTCAAATTGTGACGCCAAAATTATATTGATGAGTTAAATCTAGGTTTTCTCGAAACTCGGATCAACTAGAGAAAAATTATATTATGATTTTGGTTGTCCCAAAAATGGTCATATTCTAGATGAGCGAAATATATTGGGAATCAATTTATTAAAAGCCATAAGAACAGCGTTACACTACATCCAACCATGTTTTAGTAAAATGTAATTACATCAAACACCGATTACCTTCATTCATTCAATTGTTAATATGATAAAACTCTCATAATTCAAGTTCTGATGACTGACTAAAGCTAAGAGTTTTTTAAAATTCGATTAAGCTTGTCAACAAACATCTATACATTCAAGTAAGTATGCACAAGGTACCGGTAATACTCTACTAACTTAAAGTTTATCGCTTAAGCACCCTACTGGAGAGAAAGTAATTATAGAAATGAATTGATTTAATATAATATATACACTTATTATATATATATATATATATATATATATATATATATATATATATATATATATATATATATATATATATATATATATATATATATATATATATATATAAGCGCTATATAACCCAATGTGCGGGGGGGAGGTAGACAGGTAGATTAATAGATAAATATGAAATATAAAAAACAGAGAGACAGAGGGAGAGACAGACTAACAGACAGACAGACAGACAGACAGACAGACAGACAGATAGATAGATAGATAGATAGATAGATAGATAGATAGATAGATAAATAGATAGATAGATAGATAGATAGATAGATAGATAGATAGATAGATTGATAGATAGATAGATAGATAGATAGATAGATAGATAAATAGATAGATAGATAGATAGATAGACAGACAGACAGATAGAAAGATAGATGGAGGGACAGATGGATGAATGGATAGGGTTGAGACAGATATTTAGAAAACTGATAACAGGGTAGTTAATACTACCTAACTGACACATATGATAAGACTTCAAAATTGACTTGCGTTTGAGATAAATTTGACATCACACACAATTTTCAAAATTGATTTTTAGTTTAATAATAGGACCAGATGATTAGAAAACCCGATAAATTCACGTCATTTGAAACGGATTATCTTCATGAATCATTTATAGATTGCTATAAGTTCTGCTGCTGAATTGACTGTGTTTGCACCAAAATCAAACTTATGTGGAACTTAACGAAATGCTTTGTTGGTAGTGTTTTACGCCACATTCTACAATTTTTCAGTTATATTATGGCGACCAGATTTTAATGGTTAAAGATAAAAAAAACCCGGGTACAATGTAGCCGGAGAAAAGACCATCGACTTTCCGCAAATAAATTTGCAAAGTTTCTCACAAAATCGGCTTAGATATGAACAGGACTCGAGCCGACTAGAGGTGATGTTCTAGTCACTCGGTCATGGAGGCATGTTTTCATGAATCTTTTTCTTTTCTAATTCTCTTTTCTTGTTTTGTTTTTAGCCTGGTCAGTAAAACCTAATCGTAGTTTACCACAAGTATTCAAGAATAATGTGATAGGAAACAGGAAACGCTTACAATTTTATAGTTGAAAAAACAAAAAACAAACTCAGTTTAGTCGATGGTCTTAATTGTCCGTCGTATATTTTACCAAAGGGAATCACAAAACACCAAAACAAAGAAATCTTCACGACAAAACATTTATGGACATCATTGTATTGTTTTTTTAATTTGATTTTTTTGATATGCAATGAAATAAAAAAAAGATGAATGATGTGACAAAGCTTTAGGCTTTAGGGGAGAATATATAGTGAGATAAAAAAAGAAGACTTTTGTAATGTTAGGAGTATTGTGTATTGTTTCTTGTTTCAATGGAAAGATTTTGAATCTTAAAATGAACCGCTTTCATATCAACCAAATATGATATAATAAATTTAAAGATAGATATAAAAAATTGAAAAAATTAATTGGAAACTAGTAAAAATAAAGTAATTATGGTCATATTGTTTCTTCAGCTCAATCTAGATTTATAATTCTTTAAGTGATTATTAAAAAGATGATTTTCCCAAAGATTCGCGTTAAATTATGTCATGTACTTTCAGATTTGAAATGTAAATAATACATATTGAGATATAGCACATTGCGATGATGTATCCATTAATATTTGATGACTACTACAAATTATTTCCTTTGCAGTCACATTGCTAATCTATAATTTAAATTTACTTATTATTGTTTCTGATATGGTCTCATTTTGGGAAAAAAAAGAAGCTACTTAAATTCTTATTGTTTGTCTTTTGATTAGATTAGATACATATATTGATTAAATAAATTAATTAAAATCCTCAGAAAAGCATTTATGTGTTTGCTATTATAATACCCAGAGGAGACAAAATCATGGAGAGACGAGGACAAAACACAAATATATATACAATATACTTACGGCTGCTTGTGTATGTGAAACAAAAAATAAAATCACAAGAATATATAATGATAATTCACATTCATTATAAAAGTTCTTCATTTTTGTGCTTCTTCTTCCGGAATATAAATAAATCATCACTTGCAATAGCGAACAAATTACATATTTGATATGTCTGTAGCGCCACCTGTCGAAAAAGTTTTAAATGAATTTTAAATCAATCAAATTTATGCAATGATTAAACTTAAAGACGTAAATAGAGTTTTTTTCAGGGGGTAAAAAGCGGTTTGCCTATTGAAATATATGTATGAAATTTATTAGAAATTTTGTCAAATGGTAATGCCGTTTAAAAGAAATAAGTGATTTTCAATTTCTAAACATCGTATCGGATGAACGGTAACAAATAAAGGTGGTTTAAATTATTTTTTCTATTTAGTTGCTCGGACTAAACACTTTCCTATTTAACAATTTCGATATTAATGCAAATGTCCTTTGTGTGTCGATTAATAGGTCTTTTGTGCCGCAGAATTTGTTTATTTACTGTAAACGATATCTACCTTTACATATTTGCTGTACGTTTTCACGTCAACAATGGAGAAGGGTAATAAGACTCGTTGACATTGAAAACATCCTGTTTTGACGATGTGTTAAGTAAATTCCAATTAAACACACTTCCTTCCAATATCGTCACAGACATCTTGTAGACGTAGAGGACGTCTTTCGTGCGTAAACTGGTCTGTCATTCGGACTAGAAACGTCAATATTAAGTATGGATAAGCTGCATTTTTACGTGTGAAACGTACTGAGTATTCATATTTTTGTTTGTGTGCCTTCTACGCTTATAAATAATGAAATAGATATATTGAGCTAATACACATTAAATATATATATATATATATATATATATATATATATATATATATATATATATATATATATATATATATATATATATATATATATTCCATGAATATTTCAATAGCATGAACAAATCCAAAGCATGTACTTCGAAAAAAATACTTTATTCAGTCATTTCGAAGGGATTCGGCTCTTGTGTTAACATTTCAAAACAATTGATTATGTTTCTCTTCCTGTTCCATCTTACTGAATATAAAAAGATATGATTAGATGAAGTTGATAATACAATGACCTAAACATATTCTGTTTGGCATAAAAATAGTTAATGATTGAAAATCACAAACAAAGAAAATACAATAACGTTGGAAATTCAATACACATTTTAATTTAGGGAGCAATTATTATTTAGACAAAAACTATAATCGTATTCGATATTATGTTGTTATGTTATGTATTATGTTGTTTTCGTTATATATCAAATGAATTGCTATTACTCTCTGTCACTAAGTGAAATGTTGAATTGCCTTTTCGTTGGCGGTTGTTGAGACATTTGTATTAATTGTGACGAGGATGCGTTCCTCACGTATTTTTTTTGGATTAACTGGACTCACGGCGGGTGTGACCGGTCGACAGGGGAAGCTTACGCCTCCATGGCACCTGATCCCACCTCTTAGTTTCCTAAGATCAGTGTTTGTCCATTTTTATCAGATTTGTATCTATATCCTGGGCATCCTAAAGATTTATACTTTGGTATCTGTGATTTTTTTTATATTTATAAATGAACATTCTTTCTTCTGTTTAGACAATTAGATTTACGAATGATCGTGAAAAAATTAAATGAAAGGAGATAATAATCTATAGAAAGAGTGTTTACATAACCAACTTAGATTTTCCTTGAGGTCTATATGATAAGATATTGACCTGATTAAATTCCCTTTAGTCCTACAATACCTATTGTGAAAGGTGTGTATGTAAGTATGAAATAGATTGTATAATTAAGGAATGTGAAGGTCACGAGTATAATACACGTTGTTACTATGTCAGTTTTTAAAGTGGTTACTTTAAGACGGGTTCGGGAATATATATTTATGTTATTTTTTTGCCTTGTATGATATAACTTTCTGTTTCGGAACTCTACGTCTATTTTGAATTCGAGCTAAATATCTTAAACATAATACCAAAGTTATAATGCTCAAGACGATCGTCTCTGTCAATTAAACTTCATCAGTTGAGCTCCAATTTCTAAAAGAAAGTGGTATCATACAAGGTCAAATAATAATTATAAAAATATAGCCGAAATCCGTCTAAGAGTAACTGATGAAGTCTTATTGACAGAAATGATCCTTTTCAGCATTTGTTTTGGTCTCTTTGATGCAAAACTATAACTTTGGTATTGTGTTTATTATATTTAAATACATATACAAGATACTCAAAATTTGATGGAGGGAACTGTGTACTGTGAGCGCCAAAAAAGCGCTAGGCAATACGTATTCGTTACTTTTCGACCAAGACTTAAAGATATGGCAACATTTGTATTCTTATTGATTAAGTCTCAATGTCAATATTGATAGATATTCTGAGATCAAATCATGCAAAAATACCGAGCGCTTGGAATATCTATCGTCGAGGGTCCTAAATTCGTCAGGGTCCTAATTTCGTCTTTTGTTTATATTTCGTTTAAACCTGCAGTATCACGTATTTAAACTCACACAAATGTAAAACCAAAAATGTCTGCCCTCCTGGCATAATATCATTCAGAATGCGTGGAAACAAGTGAGTAATTATATAATTTTTTCTACCAGCATGCTCCAGAAATGTATATTCAGTTATTCCTCATTCTGTAAAAATTCAATAACAGAATAAATGGATCAAACTTTCACTATGAACTCGAAGCTCTATCGTCTGCCAAGCATGGACAGTAAGCAATGGCAATCACATGTTTTGTTTTATTGTGTGCACAGCATTATATGTCGTAATCATCGACATTAGGATCCACTAATGGCGGCGCCCAACTTTCGCGGAGTGGAACTTGTTTCATGAATATAAAAAATAAGAATCACTTTCAAAATAAACTAACTACACGGATAGATACTGCACCTAGTGAAGTTTTCACTACAGTGATAAATTTTGACAGAGATTGCTTGATAAACGTTTCGAAGCGATGGGACAGTTTTGCCTGTCGAAATATGGACCCTCGTCCCTATATTATGCCTATCAAGAAGAAAATATGAATTGTCAGCCATACCATATTAAGCAAGTCATAGAGGAAGACTAAAAGTATGATGATAATATTGCGATGTAACTGTATATGATAAGAATGAAATTCTATCAAAATCCAGTTTCTCATATACAGTATTGGTTGATATTTTCCAGATGTAAGTCAAATCTTAAATTAATTCAAAAAATCATTTCGGAATGTAAAATACGGCTACGGTCCAAAACTTTTGTTTTACAATAGATAAATCTTACTTCCAAAAGTCAAAAACCAATTTATTGGATCTTAAAGACATACAAGCTGTCAAAATGGATTTTTGTTTCAAATATTTTTTCCAAAAAAAAAAAAAAAAATTAAAAATCCTGGGTTGAAAACAAAAATGTTATAATGTCGAAATTTGTGACAAGAAATCGAATGTGTGTAATGGGTGAGTAAACATTTGTACACTTACGTGGATGGCAGGAATATAAATGGTCGGTGTGTTTCGTTTATTCTAGGAAATACATGCATGATATGTTAACATTTTCTACGACAATTTAGCATTTTAATAGGAGTCTTGGTCCATTATCCGGGCATTTTTGTTTCATCAAAATAACAGCCTGTATGCCATTAAAGATAGCTGCCCAATGACGTCACAATAAAAGGTCATACATAAGAAGGTCATTCTAAGTACTTGGGTATTAACAATGTGTTTCATGACCATAGAAAGTCGATCCGTATTCTAGTTAAAGGAATACACATCGTCTTAATTACATTACATTATAGTTTCGTTATAGATTAAATAATCTATTTGATGGACTATTCAAATTTTCATAAATGAACATTCATTTGCGTCACAATTTGGACAATAACGTTTATAAAAGCTTTTGTACCGTTTTAAAAAAAAGGGCATCTAGCCATCATATGAAAAGAGATAATAATTCTTAACGGCATGTTTATTTAACCCACAGAGTTCTTCTATAAACTCGGCATGAAATATCGACCTAATTTTGTGTCCAACTATATTACAATATCTATTGTAATAACACGTGTCTCCAATGGTTACCTGCTTGCATTTATATAATCAAATAATTTTGAAGGTCATGGGTATTGTATTCGTGAAAATAATGTGTCATGAATTGCGTATTCAGTGTTTTTGATTCATTATGACAAAAAAAACGTTTGAAGCAGTAGAGAATAAAGGGTGCCATTAGGTTAAACTATGTAGCCTATTCACCGACTTGCAATGATAGATCATAGCATTTTAAAGTGTCTTGGTACACATACTTTAAACCGGAAGTTGTTCACTTAGTAAGTATCTGAGGTGGTAGGGGGCTCAGGCGTCTAGTGTTTAAAATATTGCGTTTTAGATAAAAGGGGTCGGTCATCTTTAGTAGACCCGGGTTAATAATCGTTGCGTCTAATATTGAAAATTTTAACGGCTTACTTACCGAAAGCTCTGCGGGATTTTATCGGGTACATAGAAAATAAGTATTCTCCTTGGATACTGAAAAGCAGTTAATTTTAACATTCGTGTCTTAAAAAAGAAATCGAAATAATATTTGTAACATACAAATTCCAGTAATGGGTGGATTCGGCACAAAATCCACCCATCCACACAACTCGGATTTTGTAGAATTTGTATATTGTTTGGGAATGATGGATAGAACATTTCATGCCTCAAATCCTCCTAATTGAGTTAAATTTGTCAGATTTTCAGACTTTCTTTTTTGACTTTGTTTGTAGATCAGATTTATTTAGTTATTTTGCAGTTTCTTGTTATTTTCACTTAGATCTAGTTCGATTCACATTTAGTCGGTAGTTTGAGCTTAAGTTTTAGTTCTGCTCCTGTTTGATTTCAATTTTCATTTATTTATTGCATTATCACGCTGTACTTGTAATATGAAGCATTTCTTTCACTCTCCGGTTGTGTTTGTGTGAGCGGGTGTTTGCGTGAGAGTGTGTGTACGTTTTTTCATGTTATTTTAATCATTTTGTCCTGATGAAGGGACAGGTCGTCTTTCATTTTGTCTGCGTCGTTATCTATCTCGCTATCTATCTATCTATCTATCTATCTATCTATCTATCTATCTATCTATCTATCTATCTATCTATCTATCTATCTTTATTATCTATCTATTCATCTATCTATCTATCTATCTATCTATCTATCTATCTATCTATCTATCTATCTATCTATCTATCTATCTATCTATCTTTCTATCTTTCTATCTATCTATCTATCTATCTATCTATCTATCTATCTATCTATCTTTATTATCTATCTATTTATCTATCTTTATTATCTATCTATTCATCTATCTATCTATCTATCTTTATTATCTATCTATTCATCTATCTATTCATCTATCTATCTATCTATCTATCTATCTATCTATCTATCTATCTTTCTATCTATATATCTATCTATCTTTCTATCTATCTATCTATCTATCTATCTATCTATCTATCTATCTATCTATCTATCTATCTATCTATCTATCTATCTATCTATTTATCTATCTTTATTATCTATCTATTTATCTATCTTTATTATCTATCTATTCATCTATCTATCTATCTATCTTTATTATCTATCTATTCATCTATCTATCTATCTATCTATCTATCTATCTATCTATCTATCTATCTATCTATCTATCTATCTATCTATCTATCTATCTATCTATTTATCTATCTATCTATCTATCTATCTATCTTTCTATCTATCTATCTATCTATCTATCTATCTATCTATCTATCTGTCTATCTATCTATCTATCTATCTATCTATCTATCTATCTATCTATCTATCTATCTATCTATCTATCTATCTAACTGTATGTATGTATGTATATATGTTTATATATAATGATAATAAAAGTGATAATTACCATTATCATTTTACCTCTGACTTTTAACTTATAACATACCACTTATAAATTGCCATCCATGCGTCGATAAAAGTGAATAGCGTATATTAAACTTCAAATGACTTTTAAAATTGCTTGGTTTGTTTGGGTGTTTGGGCGATTTCTTTAAAAGATTGGCTATTCATTCTGATTCGTCCTTTATTCTGGTTACTAGCTCTTTTTGAGAAATTGTTGTTTTTGTTTGTTGTTCTTTTCAATGTAATTTTACGAAAAAAATTTGTTTACTGACTGAAAAGTACATTTACCTAAACATTTATTTCTTTAATCATCGTTGTGGAAAATAGGACTCTTTAATGATGAAAACATATTGTTTTTAGCGATTTGCTTAGTACATTTCAATTGAACACTTCTTATTTGCGTCCACTAAGTTTGTCAAACGATGGATAACATTTCCAGAATTACGAAAACATTTGCTAAGTTTGTAAAAGCTGGTCGTCCTCCTTGAGTAGGGCACTATTCTTAAGGCGATATACTTAAACAGGATTGAGTATACTGGAGATACACCATATACCTGGTAACTTTCGCTCCCGTTATCGACCTCATTTGAGGTTAATACAGGATGTTATCAACCCAAGAAAATAATATTATCCCGATGCCTGCCTGTATTAACCGAAAATGAGGTTGTAAATTATTTTATTGCATGGCATTTAATTAGTTTGACACCAGTGTATAAACCTAGAAAATGTAAGGCGAGGAAGATGTGGGAATGTAGCCAGGTATTGTGATCTTATTAAGGATGAACAACTAAAACACAACAGTTTTAAACGGCTAAATGTGTTGCACATCTAGTTTTTTTTAGAATCCTTCTCTTCCAATAATGTTTGGACACCATCATCGCTAACAGTGGCGAAACGAAAACGTTTGTTTACACTCTCATCGTCTGTGATCTTGAATGCACTTCCTTGACGCTAAATATAGCTAGGGAGCCTGGGTACGACCTCAATGTGTTGTATTGTTATATCAACCTACGAAGCAATTTATAGTTTAATATAACGAGTAATTGAGAACAGAAAGTATGAAAGGAGCCATTCAGAAATTAGATGATAAGAGAGTCATGTTATAATCAAAATTATCGCTTTCAAATTTACCTTATCATTGTTTCGTTTTATTTTACATAGCACTAATCGGCTTCCATACACAAATTGTGATTCAGATTGCATATAAATAAATAAATAAATAAAAACTATCGATGACAAAAATATTAATAATTTAACAGTGAGGAGGTTCATAAGACAACGTACAAATCTAGTGAGTATTGGACAAACACGGGGAAGTCAGTTATGGCATCAGGTGTGATGGAGGACTAAGCATCCCTGTCGACCAGTGCATGTTATATTTAATGTCAAATGAAAAAATAATGATTTTAACATTGGTAATTATACATATATACAGACAATACGTAAATATAATTTAGATTCACAAATTTGTAATGTTTTGACAGAATTGGATTCAGTCTAGTAAATATATATATATGTGTGTGTCTGTGTGTGTGTGTGTGTGTGTGTGTGTGTGTGTGTGTGTGTGTGTGTGTGTGTGTGACGAATCTAGTTTAGAACTGAAATCGTTTGCAATCCTCGCGTTAGCACTTGCATTTTTTTGGACAGTTTTAATGATTTACCAACTAAATTATAACAGTTTGAATGAAGTAATTTGTGAAGTTAAAGTACGAATATATAGACATACATGAATTGTCCCTTTTTACCTTTGTTATGTATCAACACATTAAGATGTTTATTAATAACGGCGACAAATGCTATTGAGTCAATATTCTAAAGATGGGAAAAATAAAATTGAGAGCTATTACAATTTCAATAAACTAAAGATTGTGCTTCAATTCTCGACATGAAGTCCTTTTCATAGTTTCTGACAAAATTATTTACCGAAATCCAAACCCTTTCTGCACTTATATTGATAAAGTTTGTAAAGTTTTAAAAATCATGAAGATATCTATTGATAAAACGGCGATACCGGGAATCTGTCTTTATACAACCCACCAGGATTTTAATGTTGTAAATTGAAAACTCAACCTGGTTCATATTAAACTTCACATTCTGTTTAAATTAAGAACGTGTGGATCTACAATGGTTCATTACTTTTTCATCTATCGCATAGTTTGAAGGTCTTTGATAATTGTATTTTTGATAAAGCACTTATTAAATGCTGGTGTCGTGTTTCATGCGGCATATTTTTAAATATCTTAATTCCATATCAGATATCGATAAAAGTTAATTGAAAATGATAATAGGTTAATCTTTAAATAGGAAAAAAAATAAAATTAGCTAAACGGCAGTAGTACCCGAGTATCCTATAGATAAACCTTTTTGCTATAGATCGAGGCAATATATACTGATGTACTACTAAGATGTTGAACGAACAGATAAACATTTTGATCTAGAAAATGGATATTGCCTTATAACAAACACTCGAGTATAATCGTAACAAACTATGGGTAATTCCCATGTTCCCTTTAGCTTTAACTTGTTTGACTTATAAACATTCATCCTTCTATAAACGGACTTCAACATGTCGTTTTAATCACGAGAGAGAGAGAGAGAGAGAGAGAGAGAGAGAGAGAGAGAGAGAGAGAGAGAGAGAGAGAGAGAGACAGAGACAGACAGACAGACAGACAGAGAGACAGGCAGAAAGACACAGAGAGAGAGAGACACAGACAGAGTGTGAGAAAGAGACACAGTAACAGAGCGAGCGAGCGAGCGATCATTCTGATTTTAACGTACTTTTAATCATATTTTCATATTTGAGAAAGAAATAGTTAAGTCTATCTGACATGAATTTACACATTCACACGTACACACGCGCAGACACAAACGTTCAAGGGAACGCAAACTCAAATTAATCATTCACACAGGCATACACACATTAACGACAGATGTGGAAATGTCATTGTTATGTGGTAAAAGAATTCTAACAGGTATTTAGATACGATTATACCCTCTTTACTTTGTTTGGTCAGCCATTCTATATATACTGTGAAGTCTATTGTACGACCATTTGTATTAATGTATCACCTTTTCCCGTGATATATATTGAGACGTTGAATTGTATCATCAAGTAATCTCAATGAGTGTCCAATTTCTAATTCAAATAATCATACATCCGATGGGACGTGGTTATTATATGTTTTAACAGCAATCAAATATAGAATGATATACAGTAAGTTGAAATAAATCTTTGAAGTCGAGAAAAATAAACACTAGAATGAAAAACAGAAAAGGAAAGCATTGAATAAAGATGACAAGTATCCATTATAGCTTTAAATGCGAATTCATGATAAAAAGATTATCTGTTTGAAATCTGTAAAAAAGAAATATAATTTATTGTGATCAGTGGCTTGCCATATAAATCGGTTTTATATTCTTTTTTTTAATATACAAAATTAAAAGATACCGACGTATAAATCTTCAGGATGTCTAGAATACAATATATAAATCTGGTGAAATTTTGAACAACTCGCTTAACCTTTTCTAAAGAAACTGTTTGTGAACATGCATAGTCTCTGTAGTATTTTTTGTTTTATTTTTGGCTATAATTGTTAATTAGCTTCACAATCATCGTTGCTGACATTTACCTTATTCTTCAAATATACAGGCAATTATCAATTGATTGACTATTCAGGCAGTGTGAGGACGCGACAGGGTCCTCTGGCACGTGGTCCGTATATGATAAGACGGGTCACTAGATTTCCCACCTGTACTAGCCCAATCGTTCGGTAAATGAAATAAATATAGAGTGTAAGTGTTTCTTTCAATAATCGTTACAAATGTAAATCTTTCTAAAATAACCAATCTCATCTTTAAAAGAAACTAAAAAATATCCTGTCCTGTCTTCACGTGTTATAAATTGGTTATTTTTTATCTAGATGTTGGATGTGCCAAGGGAAATCCCATTCTCATTTATGAAAGATATATGTTTGAAGAAATTTTAAAAAGTTTGTAAATGGTATTCAAAGTACTGATATTACTGTATCAAGATTCATAATCTATTTCAAAAACAATTGAAATCAATTTGAATTAAAAAGCAAATTTTCAAATATTTATAATGCTGTTTGATCTAGATTGTTTCAACTCAAAAAATTACAGTATGATTCTCTAAGGATACATGTTAGTTGCTGCATTTATTAAACTGAACCTTGCGATACACGTTTGTAATAATTTACATTAAGAAGAATGGAATACATAGAACGTCAACAAACACAGATAATATGGACACACACACACACACACACACACACACACACACACACACACACACACACACACACATATATATATATATATATATATACTTGTATTTCCATGCTATTCCCAGTCTAATGTATATTGAAGCAACGTCTATTTTGTTTTAAACGACATAACTCTCCCAGTACGACATTAAATGAAAGTCAATATTTGCACTCTTTTCGAGTGCAATAACTTTGAAAATGACTTTGCAATCTCAAAGTTATAATTTGAATAGGAATGTTGACATTCAAAATTTTATTTTATGAAATACGACGTTTATTAGAATACTCGCGATACACGTTTGTAATAATTTACATTAAGAAGAATGGAATACATAGAACGTCAACAAACATAGCTAATATGGACACACACACACACACACACACACACACACACACACACACACACACACACATACAGATATATATATATATATATATATATATATATACTTGTATATCCATGCTATTCCCAGTCTAATGTATATTGAAGCAACGTCTATTTTTTTAAACGACATAACTCTCCCAGTACGACATTAAATGAAAGTCAATATTTGCACTCTTTTCGAGTGCAATAACTTTGAAAATGACTTTGCACCCTCAAAGTTATAATCTGATTAGGAATGTTGACATTCAAAATTTTATTTTATGAAATACGACGTTTATTAGAAAACTGAAGAAATTTCATCAGGACAATGTGAATAATGATGATCAAAATGCACCTTCAAACATTTACATATAACCTGATTTTTCTTTATGACCAATATGCCAAAAGAAACGTAATTTATTGTAATTGCCAAACAAGTTAATAGATATATATTCCACTTGACACTGTTTAATGAAAAGAGTTGAAAATGATGTTCTATTTACTTTTGAAAACTTCAAGTTACAAAAACTTTAGTTCCGACAGATAAAATTATCCATAATTTATGTTTATAACTTACGCACATGCAGTATGATGACAAATACAGTCAGGGAACTTGGTCTAATTTCATCTTAAAGACGCGTTTTTTGTGAACATGAAACAAAGTGTCATGTCAGCCTTACACGACTATTTATGTGCAAATCACAGTTCAGTAAAATCTAATGATGAAAATGAAAGGTGGATTGAATGACTAGATTCCTTCTGATATTGATTTATATGATATGTGATCTTTGTCATAAAAGATGAATATGTTACCTAGTCAAGTACGACCTATTATCCTTAAATGTGTATCTAACACAAAGCAAAAATCAAACTGTATTTGAGTTGTTTCAAAGTTGTTTAAGTGTAGATATAAAAGCGTATATATGATTTGAAACTATCCGTATGTCTGAATGCATTTGGTAATTATCTATATGATCTGGGCTAGGCGCCATATAATTCAATAAATACGTACACTGAATCGAAACTCTAATTCTATTACTGTGAAGATAAAAAAATCTCTTGGCATTAATTTTCCTTATGATCAGGCTGTTAATAAGATGATAATTTAATTTTTAAATTGGTTTGCGAAAAGGGACCAAAACAAATGCTCATATTGATAATTTCTGCCTATAACACATTCTCAGTCGAACTAGAATAAGATTTTGATACCCCCACACGGATCTATCTATCTATCTATCTATCTTTCTATCTATCTATCTATCTATCTATCTATCTATCTATCTATCTATCTATCTTCAGACTACCTAAATAACTACTCATAGTGGTCTGATAACTGAGGTGGTCTCTTAAGTGAGGCTCTTAACTTATTAGATATTTACCAAGAGAAAAAAATATGTGTCTGAATTGTGAGGTCATATCCTATATATATATATATATTTGTTTGTTTGTTTGTTTATTGTTGTTTAACGTCCCACTCAAGAATATTTCACTCATATTGAGACGTCACCAAATGCCGATGAAAGGCTTCAAATTTTGGCTATGCTCGACACTTACGGCCATTGAGCAGTGAGGGTTCTTTAACGTGCCAACACCTACTGTGACACGGGACCTCAAGTTTTAGTGTCCCATCCGAAAGACAGGAAATCAACCTGCCGCCGGCGGGACTCAAACTCACTACCTCACGATCCAGAGTCGAGCGCGCTACCGACTGTGCCAGGCCAGGACGGCTCATATATATATATATATATATATATATATATATATATATATATATATATATATATATATATATATATATATATATATATATATATTGCAGGACCTTGTGTGTTATTAAAAGTAATTCGTGATCTGCGAATATGTTTAAGAGAGACAGAAAATGTAAAAATTACGAAATTAAACCCGTATACAGTATGGTAATCATATTGTTGTTTTTTCCTCCACTGGTCGTCATTAATGACAACACATTTTTTACATGAGCTCATCGAGTCAACTTTATAATATTCTCATAGAAATAAAAAATATATGTTACTAAAATTTTCAGCATGTACTCAAGTTTTCCTCGGATTGACAATAACTTTTTTTATTATTTGATAATAACAAATGTACAAACATCTTAATACAGTAAAAATGTTTTAATACAAACAAAACCAGGTGGCGTGAGACATATAATTGGCCATATATGTAATTTAACGGGTAGGCCTACATAAAAAGACTCTTATTCTCACCCATATCCATCTTAATTTCGGTGTATGTTATGTTAACGATATATTTTAGTTTACAGAAATATTTTATCAAAGGAAAACTGAATGAAGTATAATTTCCCTATAAATCAATTCAAGGTCTCCCTCAACCTATTACCAAACTCCTTTATGATGCTAAACAAATGGTGCCAGAGTAACAGGGTTCCACTTTTGGAAGCACAGTTCATACTCTTCAATTTGGACACTATTCAGATACTGATAAACAGCAAATTCAAGGGCATTTCTCGAATTGTAGCTCTTTCCAGATGGGTGATATTTGAGTTTGGGAAACAGAAAATAGTCGCAGGGGGGCAAATCTGGTGAATATGGAGGATGTTGGAAGACCGTTACCTTTTCTGTCTTACAAAAATCGGTAACGATGCGTGCTTTGTGAGCGGGAGCATTATCATGCAAAAGTCGCAGTCTCATTTTCGAGCGGTGAATTTTGTAGAAGCTCTTTAATTTATTTTTAGAACAACGTTTTTATATAACTTTCCTGTGACCGTCTCTGCATTTTGGCACAGGAATTTGCCTTGTTATTGAAGAAAATTGCATACAAAACCTTGTTCACCGTATGTAATCGCTTGGCAATACTTGGGCGTCTCGTATTTTTGGTTGCCCAAAATCGGTTGGAACTATTCCACTTTGGTTCAAAATAGTACACCCAGGTCTCATCACCAATCACTGTATTGTTGGAAGCGTTTTTTTTTTATTTAATGTACATTTCCAGAAGTCTTTTTGCATTTACAACATGGGCTTTCTTCTGTTCATTTGTTAACAAATGGCGTATCCATCTTGCATTTATTTTACAATGTTTTAAATGTTTCTTCAGGATACCATAAACTCGTGCTAACGACAAGTTTGTCAACCGGGTTAATTGCCTCACAGTGCATCGGGTATCTTTTTAAGGATTTTGCGGTTTTATTTTGCGAAGTTGCTTTTTGATGTAGTTGTTGCAGGACGGCTGGGCGAGCAACATCTTTAGGTTGCTGCTGTCCAGCCCTTAATTTAGCTACGCACCTACAAATAAACCTGTGAGACATTTGATCCTCCTCATAAATGTCGCACATTTCATTGTAAATATATATAGGTTTTATGCCGAGTAGCGACCAACCTTTTATGTAGGCCCTTATTTCAAGCACATTTTCTGCTCTCATTCCAGTCATTTTGTGTATAGTGTAATGAACACGCTACAAATTGATGTGCACCGTACAAATGTCAGTTTACTTGTGAGCGGGATTTTTACCTGTGTTATGCTTCAGTATACTATTCACTAAGTGAAATGTTGAGTTGCCTTTTCATTGGCGGTTGTTGAGACGTCTGTACCAATTGTGACGAGGATACACTCCTCACGTGTTTCATTGGAATTGACTGTGGACTCACGGCGGGTGTGACCGGTCGACAGGGGATACTTACTCCTCCATGGCACCTGATCCCACCTCTTGGTTTCCAGAGGTCCGTGTTTGTCCATTTTTACCGGATTTGTATCTATGTCCTGGACATCCTATTGATTTAAACTTTGGTATCTGAGATTTTTATATTCATGTAAACGAGGTGAGATTGATTTCACAATACACGCGTACAATGCATAGATGACCATGGAAAAGTAAGCATCCCTTGTTATGATGCGAATACTACAAGAGTTCAAAACATCGCTTCAAACTTCAGAATAACAAAGTTTTTTCTCCAATTCGTAGTAAAATAATATGATTTCCCTACTCTGTATACAAGAATTCCGCATTAACAATAAGAATAAAGCTTGTTCTGGTCTTATTTGAAATTTGACATTTCGATATGCCGATCATGTTATATAATCCTGAAATTGAAATATATTCAATTTAATTTTAAAATGCAAAAATATATTGCTGTTAATTACAATATACAATTAACAAGATTTGTATCTATATCCTGGACATCCTAAAGATTTATACTTTGGTATCTGAGATGTTTTTATATAATACAAAACAGAACAAACATTTGGTGAAATCCGGAACGGATGACAATCCATTTTCAACTCTGAATACTAAAAAAGAGCAATTTTGATATTTTAAGTTTAAAGTGTTTTCGTTTCTCTTTAATTAAGATTTACTGAAGTTGCGCGTTTTGTGTGGACATTTTGTGGTGTGTGTGAGTGTGTGTGTGTGTGTGTGTGTGTGTGTGTGTGTGTGTGTGTGTGTGAATGATATATGCTTAAAAGAAATAGATAAAATATGTATATTATCTATTAACATTATTGTTGATGTATATCAGAATATATTATTTTTAACACTGATTGGAATTAAAAGTAAAATATACATAAAATTCTAAAATTCCCAAACGAAATTAAAATCACAGCCACCATTTAATAAGACACGTGTGCTCAATACTTAATTTGTATTTTAAGGTTACAACAAAAGGGCAGATGGTTGACATTAAAACTATATCCGTCAAAGTCACACATTTAAGTTGTAATATCCCTTGTTCAACAGCGTATGATGTGCACGTCCATAAATAATAAGAACCGCTCATGTCATTTGCAGAGGCTATTTATTCCAATTTCTGAGTTTTTTTTTTTTTTGGGGGGGGGGGGGTTAATGAACTAACTACCTTACGGTAAAACTTATGATATTTGTACTTTCTTTACGACATCGTTTTTTTTTCATTTTTTTTTTTACGTCACACTCTACACATTTTGCAATCATATGGTGGCGACCAGTTTTTTATGGTGTAAGAGATAACCCGATTAGACTGTACCAGGGAAGTGATCACCGGTCTTCCGTAAGTAAACTGGCAATTTTTTTTTCACAAAAATCAGGTTAGGTGGACTCGAAGCCGTGCTGACTCTAGGTGAGACGTCATGACTTAAAGAGCGATGCTTTAAACACTCGGTCGCAGAGGCCGCTTATATCATAAAACACATTGTACAGTGAAAGCGACAGCAAACCTGATTTTATCAGAAATAGACAATAAAATGTATGTAATAATTTATTCACTAAGGGCAAGAAAATATCATACAAATTCGAGATAACAAAAAATAATTTAAACTTTTAAACTTATAAATAGACATTCAATCTTTGATTAAAAGTTTTTTCATTTCACATCTAGAAATGTAAAAATCGTCTTCCGACTTCAATATCCGTATCCAATGAGTCCACTCCCATTTCTTTTTCGCTACAGTTTCATCGCTTCCGGAACACTTGATTCTACTTGTCCAGTTCTATATGGTTCTCTGGTTTTGTTTAAATCATCTGTGCAAAAAGATGAATAAATTAATTAATCAAAATCATGAAAATGGAAAATTTGCTAAACAGGCCTTCCATTTTCTCATGCTTCGCATTTTCTAACAGGGTTTTTTACGCATAGAAATACTCATAGAAATGAAATATTTGTTTAAAAGTCAAAGAAATATATAGTTCTGTTGTTGGGCTACAATAATATAAGCATTGTTGTATTTCATCTACTACATTTCTGGAAATTTCCTTGCAAATTACAAACTTAAATATAATCTGATTATAGTCATAGTACATATAAGATAAAATAGAAATGTATATTTTCCAAAAATGACAATTCATTCGACTTTATTAATTAAATGATTGAATGCTTTTTCAGAGAGTATGTATAACAAATATGGATGCAAGTTTGGTGCAGACAAATAAGATATATTACTTTTAGTCGATTGATCTTAATCTCATCAAATTATCGTCTTACACACAATTTAACACGAGCAAAATTCTCCAATACGAACACAAAAATAGGCATACACAATGATCTATTACGAACACCTGAATGCACAAACATAGTAATCTTTTACAAATACCTAAAATACACATACACATTAATCTTTTAAAAAGGCCTGAAATACACACACACACACACACACACACACACACACACAATAATCAGTTACAAACATATGGAATACATATACATATTAATCTATTACAAACACTTTTAATACACGTACACAATAATCTGTTATAAAGACCTGAAATACACATACTCAGTAAACACCGGATATACACATACACAATGATCTATTACGAACACCTGAATGCACATACATAAACATCTTTTACGAACACCTGAAATACACATTAATCTAGATCTATTTAGGACACGTTTAACACACACACACAAACAAACAAACAAACACCCACCCATCCCCCCACACACGCACACAATGATCTATAACAAACATCTGAAAAACACATACACAAAAATATATTACAAACACCTGAAATACACATGCACAATAGTGTGTTACAAACACTTGAAATAAACATACACAGTGATCTATAACAAGCACCTGAAATACACATAAACAGCAATCTATTACAAACACCTGAAATACACATACACAATAATCTATTACAAACACCTTAAATACACATACACAATAATCTATTAAATACACCTGAAATACACAATAATCTATTACAAACACCTGAAATACGCATACACAATAATCTATTACAAACACCTGAAATACACATTACACAATAATATGTTACAAACACATGAAATACGAACACATGAAATAAACATACATAACTATCTATTTTGAACACCCACAAAACACATACGAACACCTGCAACACATTTAAACAATAATCTATTCACTTACTTGCATCCCATAATTTGAATTTTTCAGGTTTTGGATTTTTTGGACTGAAAAAGTAAGTAAGGAATATTTGTGAGAAGATGGATATGTTTAAAAGATACACATACATATAACTTTGATATGTAGATTTGATTTTGAGATTATGTTTTTGCAGTCATTAATTATGAAAATTTGCAATAAATTAAAAAAGTAAAATTTGAAGTATCTATTGCTTTTAAAACTAGAAACGTTTTCGTCCATTTCATATTTGGTGCTCTGAACATGGTAACCAATGAAAAAGTACTTTAGTACCGTGATCATATTCACTTGCAGATTAGCCTATCGAAAAATGACTTTTATTATGCACTATTTGACATCATTTGATTGTGACGTCATAATTATAACGTCTGTTTGACAGGTCATTTAATTGCGATGTCATAATAAAAAAAGTCTTCTAAAAGGCGCTGAATCTTTACGTGCGCTATAAACAAGCTTTCAAGAAAGGCCCGACACATGAACATTTATGTATGTATGTATGTATTAGCGCGAATTATTTTTAGAATTAATAAAGATTTCTTGTTTGCAGTATCTGGAGATCTCACTCACTCACCTTTTAATGTTTAGTGATTTCTTTCGATTACAGCACCTGTAGAAACAATTTTGTGGCAATCATTATAATAATCGACTTTTTGTAAAACTAATTTGACATTTTCTGACAACAAATCTGTTTTCGATTAAACATTTGCCGCTTCGTTATGTCTGGCTATGCATTAAGATGTGACAAAATAGTGAAAATACTGTTAAATTGAGCATCGGACAATTATCAACAACATTATGTACACCTACCTTCTGGATAGCATCTCGTTTACAACATTTTGTTTACATTGGAATGGTAAAATTCAACGGAATTTTAAAAAAAGAAAAGAAAAGAAAAGTGTAGGACATTAAATATCAGTTCTCGATGTAAAACATCAGTCGAAAATCTACATTCAAATTAAAAGACTTTAATATAAGTATGCAAATGATAAGCAAAGAAGTTCTTACTTTAAATTTTTGCATGGGTTTCCAATGCCCTTCAAGCAACCGGTGGGTCCGTATTTATAACATAGGTAGAACAATAATGCCAGTAATAATAATCCTAGAAGGGCTAGAGCAGCGACCATTATAATATTTTCAGGTTCACTCCACCAATCATCATATGTGGCTGTGGTGGTACTAAATGTGGATGTTTCTCTAACGAAAATGTCCACATATGATGTTCCTGTTAACTGGGGATGACCATGGTCGACTGCTTCGACACGAAATCTTAATTTATCGAAGCTGTCAATATTGATATCTTTTGTAGCATAAATTCGACCATTTTTTGTTACAGCAGCGAATCCAACACCTGTTGGCGATGATCCCGTGTACTCCACCTCTGCATTTTCATCTTGGTCAATATCATTAGCGTTAATACTGCATATATGGGAACCTTTCTTTGTGTATTGCGTTACAATGCAAACATACCCTTGTTGTGTAAAGTCGGGTTCGTTATCATTCACATCTCTAATGTACAACGACACTGTAGCCGTTCCTTAAAAGGAAAAGAAGGAACATTAAAGAAAAAAAATAATTTAGATTTTTTTTGAAGAGATATTTCGTCGAATTTCAGAAAATTTATTTATTGTCCAAGTGTCAACATGTCAAAAAAATAAAAAAACAATATCATTCACTACATCGTATAAAGATTTAATCTTTAATAAAAAAGGTGTGAAAATTATCATAGAGTTATTCTATCCCAGACACTTTGTGAGATCCTTTATATGTGAACTCACGGCGGGTGTGACCGGTCAACAGGGGATGCTTTCTCCTCCATGGCATTTGATCCCATCTCTTGATTTCCAGGGATCAGTGTTTGTTAATTTTTTACCAGATTTGTATCTATATCCGGGACATCCTAAAGATTTATACTTTGGTATCTGAGATTTTTTATATTGTAGCAAAGAATTAATCTTCAGCATGTACAAGAGACCAATATACAAATCTGTTTCAGATAAGACAAACACGAACCTCTGGAAATCCAGAGATGGGATCAGGTACCGTAGAAAAGTAAGCATTCTCCGTTGACTGGTCGCACATCCGCCGCGTCAGTTAAATTCAAACGAAAAAAGCGAAGAATATATCATCGTCACAAGTGATACAGACCATTCAACAGCCGTCATAGAAGAGGTAACTCAATATATGATTTAGTGGAATATAGTTATTGCAAATAATTAAATTTATTTATGTAGAGAAATATCACATCACTGCTTTTGTTATCCATATTAAAAAATATTATAAATATAATATCAAAGTTACGTTGCTGAAAACGATCGTTTCTGTCAATTAGACTTCATCTGTTGAGCTCCAATATAAAATAGATGTTTATTTTATATTTAAAGAGAAAGTGGTATCATACAAGGCCAAATAATAAATCTAAATGTATACGATTGGTGTAAGGGGGTCACTGCCTGTGGCCGTGCTCCAGAATACTATCATATATTTCTGAGAGGGGAACTTCATATTGTTTAACAAGATCACCGTATCGACAATAAAACTTCTTAAACGACGACTCCACGCCTTCAACAACGTAACCTTGTGTAAGTAGTTAATTGGCTAGTCGTTTTGCTCTCAGAATAAAACATTCATAAGAAGAGCATGCCTGGCATAACGTATAAGTTGTGAAAAGAAAACGCCAAAGTGAAACTTTGAAACCGCTATCGAACAGGCAACACTTAGTGAAACAGAGTAACCTCAAACAAGACTATTATACCGACCTTAAAATTTGCGGAACGTTGACACCAAACGCGATTTTTTTTATATCTCTGTGTCAGTAATTTGTCAGTGAGTAGTTTACCTCTGTATATGGAAGAATCATATGTTGAACACGCCCTGGCATATTGGATCATTTGTGAAATATAAAACCCTGTATGCGGGTAATTGTGGAATATTACTACTTAAATGTGGTAAATTTACGACCGAAAAGCCGAAATTATCGCGTATAGCTTTGTTGCTCATAATAAATCTATTTCATTTCACAAAATACAGTATTATAACAAGGTTGTTTCAAAAAAGGACTTTTAAAAAACGTCGACTATTTGAAACTTTTAATACAAATCAAAATACCATTTTGACAATTTATATGCATTTAACCTTTTTATCCCTACAGATCACAATAGACTGGTCTAAACAATGGAATAGCGCATATCATTTAGATATTTAGGAGTGAAAGGGATAAATAAAAAACCAGAAATTTTAAACGTTTAGACTAAAGACATTCGTACCTGTTAGTCCAAATTTATCGGTGCATTTAGGATAAACTGTTACGTTCGGTGGATATGTTCTATCTATGTCATAATCGACAGCAAATGTGATGACACCGGTAGATGAATCAATATTGAACAATTTACTATACGCTGAATGGATGAGAGAGTACGTGTGTGTATCCGGATTATCTTCATCTTTTATGGTTGAAATCAGATTCAAATTGATGTTGCCGCCACCTATCTGTAATCATGTGGAATATTATAAGCATAATATGCAACGTTTAATCAACACATAAATAGAAGACTTATTCACATGATACACTGAGTAGAATGCACTGTAAATCGATATCTTAACAATAGCTTAAACAAATGTTAAAGTATTCGAAAAACTAGAATAAGCAGCTCCTTTTGACTGGTCGCACCCGCCATGAATCTACAGTAAAATTCCAGTGATATATGTATGAGCAAACCCTTGTCAAAATCGGTACGGACGACTCAACAATTCATTTAGTGAAATAATGTATTTGCAAACAAGATTATTATACCGACTATATAATTTGCAAAATGTTGACATCAACCATTCTAATATTTGGTCACACGTCTACCACCAGTATATAACACGGTGTAGTATCATTTTGCCATTACTGATTATCGGGTTAGAATGATAGGCTGGTGTGGGGTGACTTAAACCTTAAAAGTGTTCTTACAAAATAGTTTGTTTGTTTGTTTGTTTATTGTTGTTTAACGTCCCACAAAAGAATCTTTCACTCATATGTAGACGTCACCAAATGCCAGTGAAGGGCTTCAAATCTGAGTAAGATCAGCTTGGGTTCCTGCTGCGCTCGAACCTCCGCTGACCAGATTTGAGAGACTTCATAATTTCAAGCGCAATGCTCTAACCACTCGGCCAGGTGGGTGGGTGAGCGGGGAGCTTGGTATGAGGTAGCTTACTCTGAAAAGTGCGCTTGCAAAAATTAGTAAGCAGTAAAGTCGAAATGTCATTTTTATCTAAAAAGTCATTTATTAACTCTTTTGATGTCCATATATTTACCTGAGAAAAACAAAATAAACAGGAATCGAGAATTTAGATTTGAATTTTGATCGGTGTTTACGCCAAATTCAAGAATTTTTCAGTCATATGGTGGCGCCCAGGTTTTTTTTTGTGCGTTGAGGAGAGAACCCGGTTAAAGTATACATGGGAAGAGACCACCGACCATGTGCAAGTAAACTGGCAAATTGGCAAACTTTTGCACAATATAAGCTTAGGTTAAAAAGGGACTCGAACCCACGAGAGGGAATGAGAAACACCAAGGGTATTCAGAGGAATGGAGCAAATACACACGTAGAAAATGACGAATATTCTAATACGATTCGAAAGGTAGTTAGGATTATTACGATTGACAGATGATGTTAAAGCAGCAGTACAGTGAAGACAAACACAGCAAGATACGGAGTAGACAAATGATTCTATATTTTCATTATGATTTAACGTGTGTAAATGAAAAGAAAACTTACACCTGCTTCATACGTGTTATACTCATACACCCTCTTTGGAAAGTCGCATACTTCCGGTTCATTGTTAACATTCACAATCAAATAGTAGGGACCGGTCTGAGCATAGGAGTCCGACACGTACAGGGTAATCCTGTAATAATATATGTCTTCATAGTCAAAGGATTTACCCGCTGCCAAGTCTATTTGATCTGAAAATAAATTTGATACTTATTTTAAACCTTACACCCTTATATATCTGAGTAGTACACTTTTTTATTGCTTAAGACCAGTCCATTATGGTCTGTGCGGTTGAAAGGGTTAACGTGAATGTTATCTGATATAAATATAACCATTCTGAAGACGTTTAATTCTTATAAAGGTTTGAGATAAATATAAATATTAATGTTTTTATTTTACGAATTGAACAACTTTAATTGCTTTGTTTGTTTGTTTATTTTTGTTTAACGTCCAACTCAAGAATATTTCACTCATATGAAGACGTCAGTAATTGCCGGTGAAGGGCTTCAAGTTTTGGCCTATGCTCGGCACTCGCAGCCATTGAACAGTGAAGGTTCTTTAGCGTGTCGACACCTACTGAGTCAGATCAGATAAACCGAGGAATAATTTTTTAGTTAAGGACTGGTCCTTACAGACAGTATAATATAAATAAATATAGAAACATATTTATATTCATTAATTTAATGAATATTATCGTTCAAATTCCAACCTTATCAAAAGCTAAGATCGTTATCTTTTTAGAATGGTTACTCTATTATTTGGGAATATATTTAGGTTATTTTTGGCCTTCTATGATAAAACTATCTGTCTCGGAACTCTACATCATTACAGAATTCGAGCTTTACTGATGAAGTCTTATTGCCATATTCGATTGTCTTGAGAATTTGTTTTTGGCCTTTGTTTTTGCAAAACCAAAGTAGAAGCATTGTACAAGGTTAATTAATAAACCTAAATGTATTCAGAAATCCGTCTTAGAGTAACCATCGTATCAATGCGTCTTTTGTTTCTGACATTCCTTCAGCATAACGTCCTCGGTATCATAAGTATTGCATGTCAAAATAAAAAAATAGAAGCTCCCTGGAGCCTGTACTGCTCACCTGGACTACACTGACCAAGTTAAGTTTCAATTTACAAAGCAGATTCAGATGTGTTTCCCATAGGATCTAATGTTAAACTAAGTTATCCGTTGGAAGCAATCTTGGATGGGCTGTGGACCTGCTGAACACAATATTTACTACACTATTGTGACTAAGTTTGGTTCCATTTGGCCTGTTGGTTTCAGAGGTCGAGAATATCTGTGAATGTGTTTTTCCATTGGGTTAAATGTTTAACCATTTTTTAGCTGATGGCCATGTTTTTTGGTCGATGAGCAAAATTTTAGCAATCTTACTGAAGGACATCAAATGCATAATTCCTGTAAAGTTTCGTTCAACTTGGTTAAATAGTTTAAGTGGGGATGATGATATTATGTTTTCCCCATAGGGCCCAATTTTAAAATATGGTATGTCCTGTATCGGCAGCCATGTTTCTTTAGGCGGTTCAGACAAAGAAGACAGAGAAGATCATCAAAACGTAACAGTTTACAGACGGATGACAGACCCCAAGTAATGACAAAAGCCCACATGGCTTTTGGCCTGGAGAGCTAAAAAATAGTTGGTCGCGAAGGCAGACCATATCCACCCAGTAGTTTAGAAGTACTGCTCCAGAAACAATTTACAGTAACTGTGACTTAGTTTACAGAAAGTAGGTCAGACAGGCCTTAGTACCCAAAAGGCATATCTAGGACACACGAGGATCATTTGTGTGAAGTATGGATCCAATCCACCCAGTAGTTTAGGCGTTCTGCTCCGAAAATTATTTTCTGTAACTGTGACATAGTTTCTAGAGAGTAGGTGAGTTAGGCTTAAGTACCCCAAAAACGCACATTTAGGGTACATGGGGATTATTTGTGTAAACTATGGTTCAATCCACCCGTTTATGTAGCTAGCTATTATAGTTTTGGAGATGATATCCGAAAACTATGAAAATCGCTAAAATCAATATATATATGATTCTTCCGGAATCTTTAACATACGTAGATCTTGTCCTACTTTGGCCAGTTAGATTTGATACATTTTGTATCATTTTAGAAAAATCCGAAAATCATTAAAAATCAACATTTCAGGAGCAATAACTCAAAATCGGATAATCAGACTCATCCGAGAGTTTAAGGGCAGATAGATCTTGTTCTGTCAATCATTTTTGGCAAATTAGTTTTCACACGTTTTGTTTCGTTTTAGAGCTATTTGCCAAAAAACTCCAAAAATCATTAAAACTTCAACATTTCAGGGGTAATAACATCAGGTCATCCGACTCATCCGAAATTTTCAGGGTAGATAGATCCTGTCCTGTCGTTCATTTCTGGCGAATTAGTTTTGACGCGTTTTATATCGTTTTCGAGCTATTACGCAAAAACTGCAGTTTTACCCCTATGATCTATTTATAGCTGTGACAACCATGTTGGATGGTCGACAAGCATAACAGATAAAATTTTGAATCTAGACACTCCAAGGATGTGTGTGACCAAGTTTGGTTTCATGTGGTCTGTTGGTGTCCGAGAAGATTTTTAAAAAAAAAGTTTATGACAGACGGACGACAAACGACGGACAACAAGTGATAGCATAAGCTCACCTGACCATAGATGAGCTAAAAATGAATTAATCCAGGTTTTGTACGGGAAAACATAACTGAACGGAGAAAAGCTAGGTTTAATTTTCGACAAAGAAAAATCTATGTAAATTAATGTAATATTTACGCTATTAAATTTAGTTTTTAATCAATAAAAGTCAATGTCCTCCTGTTAATTCCATTCCAATTGCGACGCCAAAATCACGCGTTAATAAGTTGAATCTAGTTTTCCTCCAGATTGTGCTTTCGAAACTCAAATTAACTAGATAAAAACTAGGTTTAGCTTATAAAAATAGGTTTAAAAGTTTAACTCAACTATGTGATTTTGGCGTATAAACTTACTATTTGTTAATGTGAACATATCATATTGATCTGTCGGATACACATATCTTGTTATCGTATGTGTCTGTCCGGCATCGGGGTCATCGATTGTTGCTGTAAAAAGGTTTGTCCCGGCTGCCGTAAATTCAGAGAAGTAGACGTGTGTGTCACCATTTAGTACCATATTACTGATTGAAGGTGCAGTATTTACGTCTGTGGAGAAAAAAATATACATTTATTATAAACAATAAGAACAAATAGGTCAAATTTACTCATATTATGAGTGAGCTGGCTCGCATTGAATTCGGCACTTTTTTTCGAGAAAGTCGAAATAAAGTTTGTGATCATTTATCATTTCGTGAGAAAAAATAGGACAAAAGTAAATAAGACTTTATTCATCGCACACAGAATTTTTAAAAACAACGTCTCGAAGCAGACGCCATTTATTACATATCCGATTAAATATTTACGCCACTGACTTTTCTAACCCGACAAATTTTAATCTTCTGTTACGCTGGAAGGTAAGAGGTCTCAAGGCCAGATATTGGACATGTCTTAACTTAGAGTTGAAACAACTGAAACACCGATCTACCTCACCAGACCCATTTTCAGGATTTGTCAGTTTTAATCTACTATTCACTTTGGTTTTTGCTGTTTACGGTTGTTTTAGCGTTATAATATCATCATATTTATATATTATTCTGACTTTGTTATAAACCATAGCTGGAAGGCAAACAGACTGTAATTTTGATAAAAAAATATCCCGATATATATTATCCCGGAGTTAGGAGATAAAAATATATATTTCCGTAGCAAATTTTTGACATATTATGTATATATTGTCTAGAATGACTGAAATACGCTGACGGTTGATATTCCTACCATCCATGTAAGAATACAGATGTTTACTCGCCCATTATTCACATTCGATTTCTATTCACAGATTACGACATATAACATTTTTGTCAACCAGGGATTTTTTAAACACTCGATATTATTATATCTATAAAACATCGAATATTCGAAACTATTAATACAAACAAAACAAAAATCTGTTTTGACATCTTGAAGAACCTTTTAAGAAGTTTAAGTCAAATAATTGAAATCATTTAATGTTAAGGAATTGCTCTGAAGTACTTACTTTGCAGTTTTATATTCAATAATGCCGATGTTGATTTTCTCGTATCGGTGACGGTAACATTGGCTATGTAAACACTGGTAAGCTCATATTTCAGGTCCTGAGTTGCGCTAATCTCCCCTGACACTTTGTTTATTGAAAAACTGTTCGTGCTGGGAGAGACGGTCATACTATATTGCAAATGCAAGTTATCATCAACGTCATCGTCATGTCCGTCGACATTGAATATTACATCATGAATCTTCGTTGTCATGGCATCGGGTGTGGCTTCACCTATATATATATATATATATATATATATATATATATATATATATATATATATATATATATATATATATTTTCAAGGATTGTAAAATACATTTAAAAAACTTTTTTCCGGTTATTTGAATTAGATGTGAAATGGAAAAAAATCATTATCTATTTCTTTGTGTATCTTACCACAAACACACACACACACACACACACACACACACACACACACACACACACACATACACACACACACACACATATATATATACACATATATATATATATATATATATATATATATATATATATATATATATATATTCAAACCTACTTGACCACACGTGTATAAAGACCATCTTTATATGAAATCCACTTCCCTGTATATGTATAGTATTTATCGTATGTATGTGTTAGTGTATATTTGTCTTTGTGGATGAGTGTATTAGTGTTAGTTTATTGTCTGTGTGTGCGAAATATTACATAATTATGTGGCCATTAGTGTATTTGTGGGTTTTATTTGCTTTTATGTGTATGTGTGACTACAGACATGTAAATGATATCAAAATAATTACATCATATTTGAGATTATGTTATAGACAGGTACGGTGTGCTGGATGTGAACACTTGATTAACATATATACAACAGTTCTTAATAGCAGAATTCGAAATTGTCATAATACACGTTGTTGTTGTTGCATTGTTGCTTAACGTCCCTCTCAAGAATCTTTCACTCATATGGAGACGTCACCAAATCTCGGTGAAGGGCTTCAAATTTTGGCCTTACGACCGTTGAGCAGTGAGGGTTCTTTAACGTGCCGACACCTACTGCGACACGGGATCTCGGTTTTTACTGTCTCATCTGAAGGACAGGAAAAACCAGCCGCCTCCGCCAAGGTTCGAACCCGCGACCCATCGCTTGGGAATCGAACACCGCGGAGCCACGACGACGGCTCTCCATAATACACGTCAAAATGTATTACAGATAATTGTGAAAGACAGTTGTTACACAAGAGGAAAGACAACTACCTATGGATACTACTTAGATCTACGTTTAAATTATATGAATAATATATGTAGGTGTGAAATATTTTATATACTGATGTATTTAAATGTATTGTGTTTGTCGATTCGTATTAATGTGATTTCAATTTAAAGCGCAGATACGTTACGGTTTTGTACATTTCTTTTTCAATTCACATTATATACTGTGCTCCTTTCTATATCCCAATCCCCAAGCTTAACTGCCGATGCCACCGGATGTCGTTGCCACTGCTGGTGGACCGTTTGAGTTCCCGAGGGTATACATACACCTAGTACCTGGTATTTCGGTACCAGCTGAAAATCTTATACTAAAGTAATATTTGGCACTGATAACAGCATTTAAATTCTAAATTCTTCAAAAGCTAAGATGGTAATCTTTTTACAGTGGTTACTCTTAGACGGATTTTGGCTATACGTTTAGATTTATTGTTTGGCCTTGTCTGATACCACTTTCTCTTTAGAAAAGCTGTTTTAAATTTTTTGCTCAACTGTTGAAGTCTAATTAACAGTAATGATCGTGTTGGGCATTATAAGATTGGAATTATGTTTATAATATATGTAATAGTACAAGTTAAACAGGGGATGCTTACTCCTCCATGGCACCTGATCCCACCTCTTGGTTTCCAGAGGTCCGTGTTTGTCCATTTTTAACGGATTTGTATCTATGTCCTGGACATTCTATCCATATATACTTTGGTATCTGAGATTTTTTATATTGTAATACATCGGCCAGGTATATGTAATTCACCGATCGAATTGTAATTTTACAGTAACGTTAACCCTCTATAATGCGAAATATTTCATTTCACAATCACTCAGGTATGGTACAGCATGTGTTAATGATGTTAATATCTGGCCACATTTATGTCGAACTTGATTGATTGTTGTTTTATATCATGCCAAGAATTTTTCGCTTATATGCAGATGTCACCAGCTTTAGGTGAAGTGCAACAAATTTTGACATGTGCTATGAATTGACGTCAGTGCAGTGAGGGTTCTTTAACGTTCCGCGCCTTTAATGGCACCGGGGATCTCGTTAAACAATATGAAGTCCCCTCTCAGGAATTTTAGAGAATATTCTTGTGCACGACCACAGACAACGATTCCCTTTCGCCAATCATATATAAAAGTAACTGATGACAATTTCACCGAACTTGACCTTTTCACTGAACTCGAGAATTTGCGACGGGTGTGACATGCTGGCAGAGGACGCTGACTACTTCCGGACTCCTGGTCATATCCCGTTTGGGATTCGCAATTGTTCTTCATGTTGAGACCATTTATATATCTAAGTTGTCGTATGGACTTGAGTTTCGATTATCCATTGGTACTTCATTTTTACTTGACACGGGACCTTGGTTTCAAGTCTCATCCGAGACACTCTGAGATTTCACTTTGTATGCCGAACCTTTGGCGAAGGAAAAATAACCAAATTTTGAACCCTTCCAACCCTAAGTATCTACAGCCAGCCTGGCACAGTCGGTAGCGCGCTCGACTTTTGGTCGTGAGGTCGTGAGCCGGTGGCAGGTTGGTTTCCTGTCCTTCGGATGAGACAGTAAAAACCGAGGTCCCGTGTCACAGTAGGTGTCGGCACGTTAAAGAACCCTCACTGATCAATGGCCGTAAGTGCCAAGCATAGGCCAAAATTTGAAGCCCTTCACCTGCATATGGTGACGTCTTCATACTAGTGAAAGATTCTTGAAAGGGACGTTAAACGACAATAAACAAACAAACAAAAAACCTAAGTATCTAGATGGTACGCTCTTTTCCATTGTTTGGACTAGTCTATTATGACATGTAGGGTTTAAAGCGTTAAGTCTTTAGTATGACCTGGTAACTGGAATGGAACCCTGGACCTCCATGCTCTACCGCTAAACCACTGCAAGTGGTGCCACATTCAGGCCCGTCGGAACAAAATTCATATTGGAGGCGGGGCTGCAGAAGAGTACAGTATTTCATTGACTGTTGCAGAGAAGAAACTATTTGTGTGTAATAACAATACAGTATGAACCACGCACAGACAGTCAAATTATTGGAGGCTGTAGTCCCACCCCCACAACCCTGCCGCTTCCGCCAGGCCTGTTGTTTATATATATATATATATATATATATATATATATATATATATAATATATATATATATATATATATATATATATATATATATATATATATATATATATATATTACAGAAACTGATGTTGGTTTATTCTGCTGAAACAGAAATCAATTTTATGCTCGTGTTTTTTTTTCTACAGAATTCTCGGGACTTCCTCTCTCTCTCTCTATTTCTCTCTCTCTCCCTCTCTGTGTACAAAAATGTTTTAATCTGCTCACATCTTACAGTCATATGACTTTCCACAGAACATTACGATATGCTATGTTTGTAAAAACGTACTAGTAAATTCAATGGTTTGAATGGTAATGACATTTATAATGGATATTATATTAAATTGTTCCTAGTTCAAAGTAATTAGTTTAAACATTCAGTTGCACAGTGACGGTGGTTTTTAAATGGTTAAGAGAAAACTCGATACCGTGAACCATGGGGAAAATCCCCGGTTGCCCCCAAGCACGATTAAACTTCCATATATTATCAGCGTATGTTCCTATAAGACTCGAATCTTCGCTGACCAGGGATGAGAGAATTCGTGATTTAAAAAGGTGATGCTATAATCACTCGGTCACAGAGACCTCTGTGTAAATTATCCAGCTTAAAATGTCATATGGATCAGAGATCAGAGAATATTAAATATGCCACGGGTGTTGCGACCTTAAATTGATTTTAATTTGTATTTAAACACTTCTCTTCTCTATAGAATTGACAGATATATAAAAGTACATGATTTCAATCATCAATAGTTATATACAAAATATAAAATACTTATTATCATGATGGCTTTAAGTTAGGTTTAGTTGTAAATGTCATTTTAAGAATCTTTTGAATATTTTAATCAATTAAAAAACGAAATCTCTGCATAATAATTTGCTGTTAGATTTATATGCTTTCATATCCGTAGTTCTGAGGAGAGAGTAACAAAGACCGTTTATTTTGACACATAAAACAAAGTTGGTGCGGTTTCCATGATCCCATAATACTTCAAAGCAACAGTATTGTAGTACGTATACATAAAAATGGACTCGTAAATATTACAAGATAAATTCCAATTCAAACACGACATTATATAAAAATGCAATAAATGCATTTAGACTCACAATGCATCAATTATAATGGGGAACGTAATTACAAACACAGCATAATACAGCATACATGTATGTCTTTCTAGTACTTTGTTCTTTGATATGTAAAGAATAAAGAAATAAACATTTCCTTATTATTTCCTTGTCATACACTTATGAAATGTTTGAAACTTACACGGTTAGGTTTTAAATGGTCGCAGATTTTTATTCTGTTTAAACTTTAGGTACTATTTGTTTGTTTGTATTTTTTGTTCGTTTACTTTCCACTAAGATTTTTGCACTTATATGTCACCAGCTCTTGGTGAAATGCCACCAATTTTGGCAAACTCTCTCACAAAAAAAGAGAACAAAACAAACAGCTTAGGATGCAGTAGGACTCGAACCTGCGCAAACAAGAAGTGAGATACTTCCTGGTTTAAAGCGCGATGATCTAACAACTCGACCACGGAGGCCCCTACTCGAAAAGATTATAAGAACATAGATAACACAAACATACACACTCATACGCAAACACGCACCCCTCCCCCACAAACAAACAACCGGAATACGAACACGATGCTATATGTTACATGGTTAAAATGCCTATATCAAAATCGAAATCAAACAAGAAATAGAAATACCAAAGATATAGACAAATTTGAATAAAATAAACGAAGATATATATATATATATATATTACCTGCTAGGTTCACGAATGTCGGAACTCTGTTCTCGACTACATTTACTGTTAAAGTATTTGATGAAGATCTGCCCTTTGGACTGTCCGTGCATGTGAATGTCAGTTCGTATTGAGGTACCAAACTATAGTTAAGATTCGGCGTGGATAAAAGGAAAGTCGTATACACTGAAATTATATACATGTATCTAGTTGATGAAAAATTGCAAAATATATTATTTACTGAATAATTGTGAAAAAATTATGGGCCCAGCATTATAACACTTGAGAATTTACTCAAGTCTGAGAATATTCCTAACTTGGCCTGCTCAGCCAATGATATTTCAGGATGAGGCAACGTAGAGCAAACATTTTAGATTTGAGTAATTCTTAGGTATTTTGGTGCCAGGTCTGGAATTTACTCAAATCTTAGAATATCCTCCTCTTTTTCTGCTTAGCCAATCAGATGTAAAGATAAGCCAAAGTTGAGTAAATATTCAGACTTAATTAAAGGGGCATTAGCTGTGTTTACCAAAGACTCATTTCATTTTTTCTTCTTTTACTATTTGTACTTGATGTTCAATAACAAATAAGAGCTGTACATAGGAATAAAAAAATCTTATATTTCTATATATTTTGTGAAAATAAGGTCAGGTCCGTTGCGGTATTCATATACCAATAGTAAGGTTGAGTTACTCAACTGCAATTTCTCTAGCATTTTTCACAAAATATATAGGAATTTGAGAACTGTTATGCCTGTGTATATCATTTTTTGTTTGTTTGTTATTGTATATTAAACTAAGTGGTAAAACAGGGAGGGGGCGTTTTTGGAAAAAAATACAGCTAACGCCCCTAAGTTATTTTTTAGCTTTACGGTGCAGGCCAAGGAATCGTAGATGTTAATATGATATGGGGTATCCGACCGTGGCAACTCGGGAATATATAGGAAACTAATATCTATTATATACCTTGAAATTTTCGCCGCTGCTTATTTTCGCCCTTTTAACAGCAGAAAAAAAATATATATATTTAAATTCGTCCTTAATCACCAATGGTTCATGGATGACATGTATATCATTGATTCAGTTGTTAAACTTGAAAATTTCACTATCATTTTAAATTCGCCCTCTCATCCAAGGGCGAAAATGACGAAAATTTAACGGGAGCGAAAATTTCAAGGTATGCAGTGTTAAATAAATATAAATTTCAAAGATAAATCAATTTGAAAATGGAAAATAATGATCGACGACTAGAAAGTACATGATCAACCTACCGGAGTTTGTTGAGTTTTTACGACAATCAAACGGGCCATTGGGCGGCACTGTGGTTAGGTGGCAGACGAACAAGTCATTTTCCGGATCAGAAACAGTTAAATCCCAGACTTTACGTTCAGCTTTCTCGTTCTCCGAGACTTCTACGATATCTGGTAGACTGGTTATAACCGGTGGGTTATTTGATGTGACAAGAACAGTCATGACTTTGGAATCCACGCCATCGGATGTGTCCGAACAGTTAACAGTGATAGTATGGGATGGATTGCTCTGTCCGTCTAACGAATTTATCGCATTTGCTTCCAAGCAAACTTTGTACTCTGGAAGATAATAGATTATACACACATATATATATATATATATATATATATATATATATATATATATATATATATATATATATATATATATATATATATATATATATATATATATATATATATATATATATATGTGTGTGTGTGTGTGTGTGTGTGTGTGTGTGTGTGTGTGTGTGTGTGTGTGATAGTGGTAGTTTTGCATAACAAAGTCCAAAACAAATGCTCAAGACGGTCGTTTTTGCCAATAAGTTTCAATAAGATTAAAAATAGATGTATAATTTTGGAAGGGAATGTGCATTAAAAAACGATTTTATTTCGTTAATATTTGGCCATTCTGCTGCTTTTTATGGACTGTTATTATGTTTTGAATAATGTCTTGTGTGTAAAATCATCACCTGGTTTTGCTTGATCTTGCTGTATAACGAACGGACCGCTTGGAACTGACACCAACAAACACGAGATTGTCTCACTCTCCGGATCCGTAATTGCTAAAGTAAGAAGACACTGCGCTGCCGTCTCTGTTTCTAAAATTGTAACTGTACTTGGTAGGTTTGTAATGACAGGTGGCTGATTCGCAGAGACTGTTATTTGAAAAGTTTCTGTCGTGGACCCGTACGGATCAGAGCAAGTCACACTCAATGTGTACGATGTACTGCTGAAGGTGGGGTTGCTGTTCAGTTTGATAACATAGTCTGGAAATATGCATAAAAATCTTATAACAACCTAGAAAACAAGGTCTATTTTCCAACAAATAAACGGCCTACAAGAAAAGAAGACTCCATGCATTACCGTGGCTCTAATATACCTGTGCCTAAATTCAGTCTTTCGCCCTGGTTATGATTTAATATAGACACAATGTGTTGACAAACATGTGTCAATTTATCTTGATAGATCAACATATGAACATTTCATATACAGATCTAAACTAATCACTGACAAATTACTGTCACAGGGATATAAAAAACCGCGTTTGATGTCAACGTTCCGCAAATTTTACGGTCGGTATAGTAGTCTTGTTTGCGATAACTCAGTTTCACTAGGTGAAATGATTAATTGCCTTTTCGTTGGCGGTTGTTGAGACGTCTGTAGCAATTGTGACGATGATTCGTTCCTCACGTATTTCATTTGGACTTGACTGTGGACTCATGGCGGGTGTGACCGGTCGACAGGGGATGCTTACTCCTCCATAGCACCTGATCCCACCTCTTGGTTTCCAGAGGTCCGTGTTTGTCCATTTTTACCAGATTTGTATCTGTATCCTGGACATCCTAAAGATTTATACTTTGGTTTTTGAGATGTATTATATAGAACTAGGCTGTAAAATGCAGTTGATACACGATCATTCGAAAAGGCATCGCCTCACAATTCACGAGGAAGTTGAACCATATAGGCAAGTATAATAGGCTTTGGTGTCCAACCACTTCCGAGACAATGAAGTCAGGGGGAGGGTCTTCACGCGTGTTCAGCTTATCAAACGTCATTGTCAAGATTTAGCCAAGATCATTAAACATAGCTTCGAGAATGGATAACAGAAAACTGGTAAATGGCATTTTGCTTTAAGTAATTATCACTAATTACATATTACGTTTATCGTTTTATTCAAATTTCATTGAATTTGGAAAGATATTTTTACACAGTAAGTAAAAAAAAAAAAAATATTCCAGGCGTTTATGTATAGTGTCCACCCTGTAATAAAAAACTAATCTTTCTGTCAGAAAACGACGGGAAAACACACGACATTTTAGGAGAACAAATGCAATTGATCTTTCCATTTACGTGCGAACAATTTTTAAATATGATCATGTCACAATACACGGCATCTCGGTCATACCTCGGACAAACATTTAAAATGCATTGTGACGTTAGGAAATTCGACTACCTTTCGCAAAAATGGGATGTGTCAATTTAAAGCACATTTTAGTATATTCCTAGTGTGTTAACAAGAGAAAAACAAAAATAAAAACAAATATGTAGCACAAACGTGTAAAAAACCTATGAAATAATTGTTTTCAAATTGATGAAAATATGCTCAATATTTGTCCCAATGCTTTTATGTTTCTAGATATAAAACAAATCTGTCAACGTACGCTAAGCAGCGAAAAAAAAACTTGGAATAGACTTATGTGATAAACTCACTCGATGACTCGTATACCAGCGAGAATGGTCCCACTGGAGATGACGTCATTGAACAATAAAAGGTATCGGTGTCTGTCACTGTTAACGTGTACAGTGTTCTTGAGGATGTTTCCCCTGCTGCAACGGATACAGTTCCGGTTGGAGTACTGGTAATGACCGGTGGGGTATTACTTTGCACGACAACGGTCAATAAACCGGAAGATGTGGTATAGTCTGTGCATTCCAGTGTGAGGACAAACGTCGGGGTTGTGTCCGCCTCAAGACCATGGTTTGCCGCCAGCTGCACTTTGTATTCTTTGATGAAAAAAAAAACAAAAACAAAGCAGAATAAGTAAATAATTTATCGATTTACCGTTATAGAACTTATGAAATCATATTTCATTCAACATCATGGTCAAATAGACAACAAAGATGGTATAAACACGATTTTACCTTACAGTCGATAAATTGGAGAATATCTTTTTATCAGAATCAATTGCTGTGCGTTATTTGACATTGCGCAAATGATTTCTTTTTTACAAAATAATCATATCATTACGTTTAAACATTTATTTAATATACAAAAAGTCCCCTTAAGCGGAACATGAAGCCAATATATATTTCATCATTGGTTTTTCAGCATTTTATCAAGACACAAAACTTTAGTTTTAAAAACTCATGATTGTTACTTCCTAAGTGTAGGACTCACTTCCTGTGATAAAGCGTCTGTACTGGATTCGAACCAAACATTTCCGCTAGAAGTACGAATACTTTCATTCGATCACCAACAGTGTGTGAAGTGCCTCAAATTTCACCTGTAGCAAGGACACGCCTGCCTAACACAGGATCTTGTTTCCAAGTCTTATCCGAAAGAACAGACGTTAATTTCAAATACAGCATTCATGGACTTTCGCTACCTTTTTATAGTCGTATGCAATACCCGGTATCCGTTACATTACCTGTAATACCTGGTGCCAGTAATATAACCAGGTCACTGGTAACACCTCGTACCAGTTTATCGATGACAGGTAATAACCAGGGACTCAAAGATTAAACTAAAACGTTCTACCACTACTCTTTCTTGCGCAATGTTATTCAGAGACTCACAAACGTCAAAAAGTAAAATAAATCTTACGTGTGCCGGGAGGGACCATTACAAATGGTGATGGCGTAGGTGCCACATTTCCTATTTGACAGTTGAACGAATCACCCTCACTGTCGCTTACGGTCATACCGTACACATCTGTGCCCGCTGGGTCACTCTCTGATATGGTGACAGTCTGTGGTAGTCCAGTAATTGTAGGCGCAGAATTTGGAACCACATTAACCGTTAGGCTATTGGAAGACGAACCATACGCATCCGTGCATGTAATTGTTATCACGTAAGTAGATGATGACAGCACCGGTGAAGACGGTATCATAATTTCGTACTCTGTAATACAAATTTAATCACAAAACTTTATAATTTTCTAATATACATAATTTTGTCAATTGTGAGTTGGAATTAATTCACTCTATAGTAAAACCTATTCATAATGTCCCTCTTTTCATTCGCTTTATATTTGTATGTCCACATCCTATCGCCAAATCCCTTTACAGTGCTCAGCTTGGACTGAACAAAAGGTAAAATTGGTAGTGTATAACGAGGTTTATATATATTTAATTAATGCCAAAGTCACAGTTTGACTAATGATTCCAATACAAATGCTCAAGATTGTGTCAATTTTGGCCCGAATTTAATATAGATATATTTAAGTGGTATCAAACAAGGCTAAATTATGAATTTCATTGTGTTCCCGAATCCGTCGAAGTATAACCACTGTGAAAATTAATATCGTAGCTCTTGAGACGTTTAAATGGCGGTATATATATATATATATATATATATATATATATATATATATATATATATATATATATATATATATATATTCTGTGAGATTTATTCAAGAAATAAAACTAATATTTGATACAATTGTAGCCGTTGATTTACTTACGAGTACTTGGTTTGCTTATATAAAATGGTGACCCTGCCGGGGCTGTACTTATGCTACAGACAAAACTGTTTGACTCTAAATCACTAACAGTAACTGTATAAATACTTCGTGCACCAGCATCCTTTTCTGGTACTGAGACAGAATTTGGGAGCCCTGTGAACTGTGGTGGAGAATTGTCTGCGACAAGAACTGTCAAAATTCCAGTTGAGAATCCATAGCTATCTTCACATTTTACAACTATAGTGTAAGATGGCGTTGCACTCGCATCTAAAGAATGTCCAGGATTAAGAACAATTTTTGCTGTAATATATAGACAGGATATATATATATATATATAATTTTCAATCTTTTGGGTGTTTAAATGCTATGTGCAAATTATTATTACTGAAAAAAACATTGCATTAAAGACAAAAGAGAGGAAAAATGAAAATAAATAAATAAATTATTCGCATTTAATTTCAGTCAACATCCGTCCGTTAAAAAATCAACTGCTTCAGCAAGTAACACACGGAATAACTTCTGGTCGATCTATCATACATTGCCAAGGGTTTATGTTATAGTTATGTCAAAAGGTTACTGTCGCTTCACAAGGCTACTGTCGCATCTAGATACATTTTATCAGTCGTGGTCATAATTCATAATTATAGTAAAATCCATATAATCTGGCGGGTTGGAGTCTTGTGAACCCTTTATGACCTAGACGAGTTTAAAGGTTAGGTACTAAAGCATGTAACATTAACATTACACTGACTAAGTACCCGTTTCTACTTGTCATCTAACATAATGAGAGGAATGCAACGTTTTTCCTGCACAGCTTGTCATAACCGAAAAGTGTTTAGAATCAGCCGTATGATAATAAAAAGGTTACTCCGCTCCGTGAAAGTTTAACCTTTTGGAATTCTATAATATTTTTGTTTGTTTATTTTTTGTTTGTTTATCGCCCTACTCAAGACGTCACCATGTACCGGTGAAAGGCTTCAAATTTTGGCCTATGCTCGGCACTTTCGGCCATTGAGCAGTGAGGGTTATTTAACGTACCGACACTTACTGTGACACGGGACGTCGAGTTTTACTGTCTCATCCGAAAGACAGGAAACCAACCTGCCGCCGGCGATACTCGAACTCACGACCTCACGATCCATAGTCGAGCGCGCTACCGACTGAGCCAGGCCGGCTCGGAATTGTATAATAAAATCTGTCTGAAAGAAGCAGGAACAATAAAAGAAAATCATGAATGTACAGGCCTCGAAAAAAGATTGCATTTGTGACAGTTAATTTCGTACGTATGGCGTTATATTATAATTTTTACATATTGATAAGTAGAAATACAAAAAATTATATTCTTCGAATGGCGAAATAAAAATGCTGAATAATAGTAAAAAGAACGAATTTTCTCATATTTTATATTGTCATTTTTTTGTAATTGTTGACCACTCCGCATAATTTCTGTCTAATTTGTAAATATTATGGATTCATTTAATTATATCCAAATCCTATAAGCTAAACGTCTACTTACATGGAGAGCTTTGATACGAGAAGGGTCCATTTGGAGGCGTCATCGAATCAATTTTGCAGACAAAATGGTCGGACTCCGGGTCTGTGACTGTAAATGGAAAGATGTCGAAATTTGTGTTTTCTCCTTCCTTTACCGTCTTTGATGCTGGTAGACCACTAATTTGTGGGGTACCGTTCTCCAGAATGTTTACGTTAAGATCCCCGGTTGACTGTTCGCCATTTGCATCTGTACATGTTATTGTCAAAGTGACAGTAGTACTGCCAACTAACCCCGGATTGGAAGCCAGAAAGACTTGATCTACAAAGACACGATCGATGACATCAGTATTTTGTAGCTTGAACTTTACAAACAAAACATATCTTGAGTATATTATAATTACAAATAACAAAAATCACATATAACAAAGCATTAACCGACGGATGGCCCATGAGACAGGAAGGGGGGTGGGGGGGGCGAATCTGTTGAACATTGGACAAACACTGACCATCGATAGACCCAGAGTTGGGATCAGGTGCCAGGGATAAGTAAACCTCCTCTGTCGACCGTTTACATCCGCCGCGAGTCCATAGTAAGGGAATTCATAACACAAAATACTGTTATATCAATAGAAGAGTCAGCATCTCCTGTTGACCGGTCATACCCGCTGCGAGGTCACAGTCAACAGACTGGAACAGAGTACTCAAGAACAGCTATCGAACAGGTAACTCTTTATTTAAGATACGGATGAGTCGAAATCCCGGTTATGTCAAAGTGGAACGGTCGGCCCAAATTTCTTTTACTATATATTTTTACTACTTTTGCTTCGGATATCTAAACGTTTTATCTCGAAATTTTGCTGATGACAATGTAAGCTTGCAGTCCAAAGCATCATAAAACATTTATTTTTGTGGGCAAGTACATGGTAATTAATAAACCCGTCTTTCTGCAGAACAGCAACGATTAACCCCTCCTGAGGTGAAACGGTAATTGCCAATAGTTTTAGCTTGGGAGAGTTTATTCATCGTCCAATAGAGACTGAAAATTTCTGATATCATCTCGAAATAATATGGACAACCCCATGAACTTCAAGATAACGAGAATACTATACATATATATCAACAGCACAAATACAGAAATATATATATACATATATATATATATATATATATATATATATATATATATATATATATATATATATATATATATATATATAGTATATCAAAGCATTCATATTTGTAAAGCATTATCAAGCATCCACGTACACACATATGCACACACACACACACACACACACACACACATACACACAGATATATATATATATATATATATATATATATATATATATATATATATATATATATATATATAATATACGTGTGTCTCTGTGTATGTGTGTGGTTTCTAAAAAAGGTTGAAAATATCATGTTTCTTGTATATTTTTCTGTAAGTGAGACAGACAGAATCAGCGTACCCCCAGAACCAATGTCAAGAACCACGAATCCAGACGCTGCCGGTACTTCGCAGTTAAACGAATCTCCATCCGGATCACTGACAGTCAACGTGTACAAACTTGTGGTGGTATCGCCTACAGCACTCTCAACTAGCTGGATGGAGTCGGGAAGGCCAGATAATGTGGGCGGCTACCGAAAAGAGAAGCATCGACGATATATATTGAGATTTCGTCTATATATAGATACACCTTCATATAAGTGAACAGAACAGTTAATAAAAAAATATCTTGTCAATTTTACCATGAGGCTACTCAGTAAATGAGTTTATATGAGAATGTATTTTTTCTCATTTTTTTCACTCAAATTATTCTCAGATGGAGATCTATGAGATAACCATATATATATATGTTCAATCGGTATGAATAATAGCATACATATATAAAAATCTCAAATACAAATGTATAAATCTTTAGGATGTCCAGGATATAGATACAAATCTGGTAAATATTGAACAAACACGGACCTCTGGAAATCAAGAGGTGGGATCATGTGCCATGACCGGTCACACCCGCCGTGAGTCCAAAGTCAAATCCAAATGAAATACGTGAGGAACAATTCGTCATCACAATTGGTACAGACGTCTCAACAAGCGCTACTGCACAGGCAACTCAACATTTCACTTACTGAAATAGAGTTATCGGAAACAAGACTATTATACCGACCATAAAATTTGCGGAACGTTGACATCGAACGCGGTTTTCGATATCCCTCTGTCAATAATTTGTTAATGAGTAGTTTACATCTGTAGATGAAATGTTCATATGTTGAACACGCTCTGGCATATTGGATCATTTGTGAAATATAAATTCCATATGCAGGCGATCGATTGTGGGATATTATTACTTAAATGTGGAAAATTTACGATGGGAAAGACGAAATCGTCGTGTTTGTCGTATAGCTTCGTTGTTAATTTTCCGTCTGTGTCTTTAGTCAGTAAAATGTGTTAGTATGAAGCGTGTGTGCTTGATTCTGCTGTATCTTTAATTTCTAGTTCGCTCAGATATATCGCATTGACAAAAGTATAAAAATTGTCATTATTAATTGCAAAAACGTCGTCGATATATCTAATTATTATACCTTCTATTAAAATCTCGTATTCTGATCGGTGGAGAGAGATGTAAAAATGGTCAATGTCACACGCTCATTTAACAAAGATAAAGAAGCTAGTGTGACATGCCAAAAATGTCACATGCGCCAACGTTAACGTTATGCGCATACGGTTCGTCCCAGTGAGCCAGGGTGACATTCCAAAAAAATGTCACATGCTCCAACGTTTATATGCGCGTACAGAGATAGCTTTTCGTCGTTGCCAAAGTGTTTGTAGGCTATTTGTTTTGTAGTTTTTAGATTGCTGGTTAGTAGTTGAGATGTCAAATATATCTATGACACTCGGTATAATAAAATAAATATTACTTCGCCTCGGTCAACAATGCTTCCTCGGGATGAAAATATGCAACATCAACCGCTCATTAATGTAATATTTATATAATGTCAAATTAAAGGATTCAGCAGTTTCTGAATGAAGTCTGCTTTTATGAATAAAGGAACAAGTCGGCCAATAAGGGACACAATTGGTCCCATAAGAATGCCGACAGTTTGTTGAAAGACCACGTCTCCGAACGTTACATATATATTGTCTATTAGAAATTCCAGCATCTTTTTTATATCAACTTCAGTGTATAGATGTGAAGAATAAAAGTGGTGTTGGATAAAATAAGTATCATGATAACCAATGACTAGATATTTTTCATGTGGAATTGTTGTGTAAAGAGTAGAGAAGTCGTATGTTTTGATACTATGAATTGGAGAGAAATTAAGTGTCTTCAAATTTTCTAAAATTTAATAAGAATTTTTAAGTATCCACATCTGATATACACCGTTTCTGGAATAAACAACTGTTCAGTATTGCTGAAGTTTCTCCTTAACGGCTGTCAGTATATTGGTAAGATAAAAATTAAAGATAAAGGTCTGGTACAACATTTGCTTGATCCTGCTATGTACCTCTGCTTGTATGGGATTTTCTGAGGTTTAGTTATCCAATATAAATATGGAAGCCCAAAATCGGTATCCGTTGTAGGTACAGCAAAAGAGCGTAATACGGACACGTGAACTCGACCTTTGACAGTATGTTGCGTGTGTATGTACGATTACCAGAATTCGTATTAAACCCTAGTTCTTCTAATAAACAATTATAGTAATGTGCCTTACAAATAAAAATAATATTAATTGTTCCTTTGTCTGGTTGGGACCAGTACATATTGGTCATTTGATCAGATCGGTTACCACTTCTGGGTCACTAAAAACAGAGGGATAACTTGTTTTCATAATTCCTTTAAGTTTTCGAATATGAGATTTGATCAACCATCATATAGCTTATAGCCATACAGAATTAATCAGCACATTCTAACAACAAATTCTTATTTGTATAGAGTAGGTTTAGTAAATAGTCCCTATTGTAATAGGTGCGAAATAGAAATAGAAACAATTGAACATGCCTTGTGGGAATGTGATTTTGTACAAATTTTTTGAATGATTTTTCTCAACTATTAGACAATCTTCATATTCCTTTCGCTTTGAATAAGGAAATTTTTATTTTTGGTGTATATAGTAATCCACATGGATTATATTTTTCAGTGGACAATTTAATAATTTTACTAATTAAGCACTATATATATAGAACAAGATGTTTACAACAGTCACTATCAATAAGATGTATTACCGTAATTCTTGATCATTACAATGTCTTAAAATATATTGCAAACAGTGAGAATAATAATCATAAACAGAAATTTTATAATAATTGGGATAAATGGAAAATGCTACTTGATACGTGTTTAACCACATATATCTTATAACTGATATAAAAATATTTATGTGTGTTCATATGGTAATTAATTTATGCAATCATTTTGAAATATAATGGATTTATGTTTAAATTAATAGATGAATTGTATCTTTTATATGCATTGATTACATAAGAATTATACATATGTATGTATACTTGTACATACATGAATATGATTGTAATGTTTTTTTCTTGTTTAGTCTCCTCATCTCTGCTGAGCTAGTAGAACTTGTATTAAATCAAACCATACATGTGTAAATAATATATAACATTCTCTCTCTCTCTCTCTCTCTCTCTCTCTCTCTCTCTCTCTCATCTTTTTCTATCTTTCTTTTCCCTTCTCTCTTTTTTTAGATATACAATACAAATGTACAACTATATTAGATAATCATACGTATAGTAAATGCATTACTATATCAACGCATGTACCAACCAACTTATTACTAAATAATGTATTCCTATAGAGTATATAATGTACATTGTATGTATGTAAAAGTATGTGTGTGGATGTATAATTTGAGCTACATGTATGTATGAATGAGAAAGAAATATATTTTCATTTTATATTTTTGTACACTTTGTATTGCAAGTATCTTAAAAAAAAAATAAATATAAAAAAAAAAATATAGCTTATAGCCATTCAGAAAAAATGCCTGGTTTCACGTCTTCGTGTTTTGCCCATCGTCTGGCATAATCTTCGACAGAATTCATAACTGAACATGCAAGTTGAATTCGCAGCAATATTTATAGTGTCAAACCAGAGTTCACCACCGTGGGTTGCGTAATGAAATAACATCGCATTTGCGTGTTTAAAATGCATACATTTTTTTTTTACAATTTTCATCAGGAGTAAGAATATAAAAATCTACAATATTAAAGTTGATTTCTCTATTTATATTGGTCTTTCCTGTGCATTTCCTTGCGTACTCGATATAATATGGTTGTTTCGGTATTTACATGAACACGTTTACACGAATATACAGACGGAATCCCGATCCCGAATATTTACATTTATGCCCTTTTTGTGTGTAATATTGGCGTATTTCTTAATAATTACAAGCTGGCCAAATAATTCCCGTTACTCACGAAATCACCTTAGTGCTTATAATTTTTTATAGTACTTATTTTTTTAAAAAAAAATAATAATTTCGAAAAAAAAGTGTTGGAATGGATTTTATGCACTGTTGATTGAATTGTTTTCAATAATACTTTTAGTGTCGTTTATAATATTCCCAACATTATATATTAGGCAATTTTCACAAGTGGGTGCAAATAAATATAAAAAAAATACTTAAAATAAAGAATGTACATATCTAAAAAAATAACATTTATCATATTATTACATTATTATTGGAAAATGGCATTCATAGCAAAATTTTGACTTCCACTTAATTACTTCCCCGACATTTCTGTGTATTTTGAGTCTTTCTCTCTCTCTCTCTCTCTCTCTCTCTCTCTCTCTCTCTCTCTCTCTCTCTCTCTCTCTCTCTCTCTCTCTCTCTCTCTCCACCGTCCGTACGGTAACATGAAATGCACTTGCCATGGCTCCTTATAGAAAGCTGTAAATCTATAATGATGAGTGGGATGAATAGAAACATGTAATACCCCCTAATAACTGTAATAACTATTGAAATTAAGTTCAATAGCTTGCAAATGTAAATAGTGGAATAGATGAAAACGTTCATTGAACGTAATGCACTCCTTTGAGGATTTGATCGATAGGTTTAAATAAGCCAACCGAATTATATTGAAAATGGGGTTATGTAATCACCATGCACACATACATACATTTAAAAATTTTTTTTATCGCATCAGACTTGGTATTTTATTGTTATTCATTATTCGGGCATACAAACTAAAATGCCACCATTTCGCCTAAAACAAGTAATATATATATATATATATATATATATATATATATATATATATATATATATATATATATATATATATATATATATATATATATATATATATATATATTGCAGTAATATACATAAATTAAAATAAAAAAAGATAAAATATCCGCAGATACCCCCTAAATAATACGTACCTAGGGTGCCTGGGACTAAATTCAAGAATTGGATAGGTAATCAAAATCATAATGCATATTCTATGTTATATATGTATTTTGTCAGAGGATTTTCTCACTTTCAAAGTTCATTAAGATATTCTCTGACAATTTATACCTGAAGGCCTGATCCCCTTCAAGTTTTACTGTAAATACATAGCATATTGATATAGTATAAAGTAATGTTAATTTAAACAAATCTTTAAAAACCTTAGTACTGTCTACAAAATTGAATATTTTTTCCATGTTTCACTACAATAGGTAGAACATTCTTTTTCTTTTATTAATAATTTGTATATTTCTCTATTTTTTTCCAAAATTCAAGTTCATGTATTTACCAGTATTTTTATCAAAACTACTTTTGAGCTACATGCTATTTTCGGGGGATTGCCTTTCTAATGGTCAGGATTTCAGTAATCCAATTTCGTTTATCTGTTAGACTATCATATATATTTTTCATCGATTTTCCTGTGACAACATATAGAAACCGATTTGATCCAATTCTCAGATATTACAATTTTCCTTTAAAGTTATATTTTTATTTCAAACAATCTCTTATTCCAATGTATTTCTAAATGTAGTTTTACAGTCCTTAATTTTAATATATTTCAATATATATCTATAAAAATCTGGAATTTCTTTTATTTCCGGGATATTGTTAAGTATATAATTATTCGTTTTAAAAATAAGGTTGTTAGGACCATATTTGTCATAATACATTGATGGTATAATTATCCAGCATACCGATAAATCGGTTTCTAAAAATCTTTTTACCCATGATACTGTATGTATATGGGTCTCAATATCTCTTATTTTCAACCCTTCTTTTTCATCATCAGAAATAATTATATTTCATTTTATTTTATCAATTTTACCATCCCATATATATATATATCCATAAATCATCTAACTGTTTTATCTTTATATTGTCAATAGATGATATATATCCCAGCCATCTAATGTGTAATTTTTATTGTCAATAGATGACACTGCAGCCAAATGTGTAATTTTTGGTTATCTAGTGATTGGTTATCATGATACTTATTTTGTCCAACACCACTCTGATTCTACACATAAATACAAAGAAGAAGATATTAAAAAAAATGCTGGAATTTCTAACAGACAATATATTTGTTATGTTTGGAGACGTAGTCTTTCAACAAACTGTCGGCATTCCTATGGGAACCAATCGTGCCCATTCATTGGCTGTTCCTGTATTCATACGAAGCAGACTTCATTCAGAAACTGCTGAATCAAAAGAAGAAAAAGCTAGCGGTGTCCTTTAATTTGACATTTAGATATATCGTCGACGTTTTGTTAATTAATAACGACAATTTCCATACATATGTCAATACGATATATCCCAGCGAACTAGAAATTAAGGATACAACAGAACCAAGCACACACTTTATACTTAGACATTTCACTGAGTATAGACACAGACGAGAAATTAACAACGAAACTATACGACAACAGCGACGATTTCGGCTTTCCCATTGTAAATTTTCCACATTTAAGTAGTAATATCCCACAGTCACCCACATATGGAGTTTATATTTCATAAATGATCCGATATGACAGTGCGTGTTCAACATATGAACATTTCATTTACAGATGTAAACTACTCACTGACAAATTTTTGACACAGGAATATCGAAAACCGCGTTTGATGTCAACGTTCCGAAAAGTTTATGGTCGGTATGTTAGTATTTTTTGCGATTACTCTACTTCACTAAGTTTCATTGCCTGTGCAATATCGGTTGTTGAAACATCTGTACCAGTTGTGACGAGGATTCGTTCCTCACGTATCTTATTTGGATTTGACTGTGGACTCACGGCGGATGTGACCGGTCGACAGGGGATGCTTACTCCTCCATGGCACATGATTCCACCTCTTGGTTTCCAGATGTCCTTGTTTGTCCATTTTCTACCAGATTTTTATCTATATCCTGGATATTCTAAAGATTTATACTTTTATATATATATATATATATATATATATATATATATATATATATATATATATATATATATATATATATATATATATATATATATAATATATATATATATATAAATTAGGGTTGTCAACGAGTAATCGGTTAAGCGAGTACTCGTCGGATGGTCCGATTAACGAATACTAAAGTCAATACTCGATTACTCCAATATTGCATGTATTTTGCATTTTTTTATATTTTTAAAAATAAAACTGAATGTCTAACTAATTTGACCCCTCTGTCTATCCTCGTGAGATACGTGTTTATACAACAATTAGTGTCTTTATACGTGTCACTTGGTTTGCTAAATCCAGCGGGAGTTGTTTGTATTTTACAACTGGGAGATATATTCATGTAACGAATTGTTTTCAGTATAATAATTATATTAGTTTTGTTACTTTTGTTTTTTATACCGTTAAGAGATATGTTTAGCTTTATCGCTGGTTTAACTAAGAAAATACCGCCATATACGCCTGAAAATCAGAAAACTACATTATGTACATAGTTACTAGTATATCAAAACATTTCATTGAATGAAACGATTCATTGCTGAATCCATGTAGAGTGCCGGGTATTAAACTCATTTATATTGGCTTAATTCAGTAAAAACAAAACATTGAAATATTATAGGGGAACATATTGCCAAATCTTATAGATACCACATTATCTTTAGAAAATACACATATTTTTCAAATTGGAGCTCAACTGATGAAGTCTAATTGACAGAAACGATATCGTCTTGAGCATTATAACTTTGGTATATCGTCTTGAGCATTATAACTTTGGTATTATGTGTATAATATATATAGAATTGGCT
>BROG01000053.1:975000-995000 GCA_030159075.1 Atrina japonica
TATAAATATGAAGTTAAAATGTTCGAGACGATCGTTTTTGTCGATCAGACTTCATCAGTTCATACATATTTATTTATGAAAAACAAGCATGCACACATACATACATACATACATACATACCTGGATGCATGCGTACATATTTATGTTCCGCTTATAAGTAAATGAATTCAAAACGTGTTACTGATAATAATTACGTAGTTTTTATCCCAATATTACATTTGTTTCGTTTCTAAAGGTTTCTTGTTATGCACTTTATATTCTATATCACTTTGCATAATATTTTGAAATGATATGTTCAAATATTTCATTTTTGAAAAAACATATTACTTTTTTTTCTTATTTCCAGTGATTTATGTACCAATGTAGTGATTTTTGTTTTATATGAAATCATCTTGGTAATATAGCTAGATCAATTTATACCATAGAAACGAACTCGTGTACCAAATGCCATTGCTAAATCAAGAAATTACGAAATAAGTCATATAGAATCTGCTGGACTATAAAACCTACCCCGGATCGTTGACATAGGCAATTTTGTCGCGTTTTATTTTATATAAAATGATATTTACTTTACTTGAACGACTTTCAGTTACACCTTTCACCCCTGTATATCTAAGTGGAATGCTCTATTGTATTATTGAAGACCAGTCCATTATTGGCTGTAGGGATGAAAAGATTAATATACATTCGATTTTATACATTTGACCATTATTGTCATTGCATGCAGTAAAACCTGTTTTAACGACCACCTGTGTATAAAGACCACCTGGTTATAAAGTCCGTTTTTTTGCAGTCCCCAACCTGTCTATAAAGACTGATTTTGTTGTGTTCGTAAGTGGGTCTTTATATACAAGTTTCACTGTATATATTTTTTCACTGTACAAAGTTATAAAGAACACATGTTCACATCATGAGGTTCACAAAAATTTCTGTTTTTGAAAACACATATCAAAATATCCTGTGGGTTTGAAAGACGAAATGAGCCGGCCTGGCTCAGTCGGTAGCGCGCTCGACTCTGGATCGTGAGGTCGTGAGTTCGAGTCCCGCCGGCGACAGGTTGGTTTCCTGTCTTTCGGATGAGACAGTAAAAGCTGGAGGTCCCGTGTCACAGTAGGTGTTGGCACGTTAAAGAACCCTACTGCTCAATGGCCGTAAGTGCCGAGCATAGGCCAAAATTTGAAGCCCTTCACCGGCATTTGGTGACGTCTCCATATGAGTGAAATATTCTCGAGTGGGACGTTAAACAACAATAAACAAACAAACAAACAATGAAAGACGAAATGGTAGTATCGGTATATCTTTGAATGGTATTTTTAATCAATCTGATTTCTGTAAAGTGTGGTGGCACTTTCATAAAATCGCATTTAAACAAGGAAGTATTTTTAATATGTAATTTCAAGTGAGACGCGTTTCTATTTTCGCTTCACTTTCGGTATACCATTGGAGCGTCACATCTACAATTTCAATTTGATATTAAAAAAAAAAAAATGGAGATCTAACAAGATATTTAGAAGAATTTCGGCTTATCTATGGAAGTTTTCGGATTTTAATACTGTCCTATTTCAAATTATGAATATGTCTATACATGTACATGAAATATGATCACAGCAATATTACACCATTCAAAAAGAATCCGTTTCCAGTTTTACATATAAACGCAAGCGTTTCTACCCGGTTTTAAGCCTGTTTCCATGTCCTCTCTTTGTATGTTATGCTTATAGATGATATTATAGTTAATTTTTTAGAACAGCCCAATTATATAAACATAAAAATACATAGATTTAAACTGGGAAACCAATATGTCTAACGTCTCTTATCCGGATATATTCAGTGAGCATGTCCAAGTATCGAATCTTGTATCACCGTGCTAAATTGACATTTTAGACTGAAAATTATAATTTGTGATATTTGGACTTTTTATCTAAAAGTAATTTCAAATAAGTGTACATAATATTATTGTTTTTTCCATTTAAATTTCAAAGTGAGAAATTCCATTAGCATCTATTGTGACTGTAATATATGAAACAACACATTTAATATCTTCAATAGAGAGCGACCATGAGTGTCACCTGTCACCACAGGTTAATACTTCCTGTGTGGACAGGTGGGAATACTTTGTTTAATTGCTCAAGAGATTAAAAGAACAATTACACGCGATAATCACATAGTACTATATATTTTTGTACATTGGTATGTTAGAGAGTTAAGATTTAGGCCTTTGTATGGAAGCACTGGTGTGATTTAGGAATTTCCTGAATCCGCCAACCATCAGTTAGAAAATAAAATCTTCTTTATTTTTTTAAGAAACCGTCAGTGTCTTTCTTTTAAATACTACAAATTTACCGTGGTTATAATTGGTGTTAGAATCCGGGGTATCCACTTTTTAGCTGGATACACTTTCCTATCTGTACCACAGACAGAAAAGCGAGTTCGAAATTCCCCTTAGCATTTCTAAAACTGGAAATTACGACCAGAATGCAGAATAACTACAACAGATATACTGGAAAACCTGTGTATAGACAAACTCCGTGTTTCCGGATGTTACCGGGAACGGCATTTAGGATACATTGTGAAAACACTTTTTCGGGATGTTACAGGTGCGGAAAACCATTCCTACGAAATCACCTATTCTCGTGTAGTGCCAAACAGTCATATTGTTTCAAATGTGGAAAACTTGGACATCTTGCGAAATGTTGTTTTTCTGTGTCCAGTGCTGCCTTTCCACGTGAGCATAATCATCGTCAGTGTAAGTCTGTAGCGGTTGTGGAATCGACGCAAAAGATCAAAGAACAACGTAAAAAGCCCAAGTCCAGTGCCAAAAGGAGACGGGATAAAGTAAGAATTCAAAATTTTGTTGAAAGAAACAAAATATGCAAAATTTTCCGTTTTATGGATTAGACAGTAAAGACCTTATCAACGTGTGCAAATCGAATTCATCTCAACAACAGACGATTACTATTCAGAAACAACTACGGAAGCTTATAATTGAAAACGAAAAATTGAAATTTGAAAATAGCCATCTTCACAGAGAATCCAAAAACTTATCAAAATCAAACCAGGGACTAATCAGAGAAACCGAAAATCTACAGACACGTTGTATTGCACTGCAAAAGGGTCTCAACAAACACATACAAAAATCAAAAGGACTGTATTTATTAACATCAGAAAATTCAGTACTAAATTCTAAACTGTCACAGTGTGAATCTGCTAACAGAGACCTGAAAGAACATTTTAAGCAACTTTCAGATGAAATTTCAAGTATAAAATGCGAAAAGGAAAAGCAAAGTCAGGATTTAATTGATAACCAATTTACGATTCAAAATTTATCCTCAGAACTTCGGACATTACGTTCAAGATTACAACAGCACCATCAACAACCACAACAACGCATCAATAGACGGTTTCAACAAGCACCACTGACCAGATACAACACAGGATATTTTTGATAATATCTAAGACGCGAGGACGCGTCTTACCCGATCGAGGAGGAAACTATCACCGTGCTAAATTGACATTTTAGACTGAAAATTATAATTTGTGATATTTGGACTTTTTATCTAAAAGTAATTTCAAATAAGTGTACATAATATTATTGTTTTTTCCATTTAAATTTCAAAGTGAGAAATTCCATTAGCATCTATTGTGACTGTAATATATGAAACAACACATTTAATATCTTCAATAGAGAGCGACCATGAGTGTCACCTGTCACCACAGGTTAATACTTCCTGTGTGGACAGGTGCGAATACTTTGTTTAATTGCTCAAGAGATTAAAAGAACAATTACACGCGATAATCACATAGTACTATATATTTTTGTACATTGGTATGTTAGAGAGTTAAGATTTAGGCCTTTGTATGGAAGCACTGGTGTGATTTAGGAATTTCCTGAATCCGCCAGCCATCAGTTAGAAAATAAAATCTTCTTTATTTTTTTAAGAAACCGTCAGTGTCTTTCTTTTAAATACTACAAATTTACCGTGGTTATACTTGTTTAAAATAACTGCTTTAACATTTTCACGCCGCATAAAATTATACTAAATTATATCTAAAGGAACATGGCAATAGCCACCAATTATTATTGATGCATGTACAAAAATGTCCACCTTTCTGTACATTTTAGACAAAAAAAATATAATATAATAAAAGGCTTAAGTATAAGTTTTCTTCCATTTTGCGCAACTAATGTCATTCTAATATAAAAAATTTCACAGTCACTGATTAAGAAATGTCCATATTTTTCGTCTTACATATTGCGATGAAATATATTTTTTAAAAAAGAAATTGCAACTTCTGTTGAATTTCTATCAAATGATTCGCATTTAACGTATACAAGTTGGCATCCCTCCATTCCTAAAACTGTGATGTAAATTTGGTTTGAGCTTATGCAAAATCATGGATTATTTTAGTAAAGAAAACGCCGCTCCATTTTGTAACAAAATAATGAAAAAGTATTTTTTATATTTTTTTATTTGTGCATTTCCTTTAAAAAAAATCAAAACACTAGTGCATACTATCGGAAGTGCTTTTTGACACAAAGTTGAATGAAAGCGAGGTAACTCTTAGTATTAACAGCCGACGAATACTCGGAAGAATTTCGTCATATTCCTTGGTTGGTTATATTGTTGTTTAAAGTCCCACTCAAAAATATTTCACTCATATGGAGACGTCACAAATGTCGGTGAAGTGTTTCAAAGTTTGTCATATGCTCGGTACTTACGCCCATTTAGCAGTGAGGGTTCTTTAACGTGCCGACACCAACTGTGACACGGCACCTCGGTTTTTACTTTCGAAGCACAGGAAACCAACCTGCCCCAGGCTGGTCTCGAACTCACGACCTCACGATCAGTAATTGAGCGTGTTACGGACTGAGCCAGGTCGCTCGTCATATTCGTAAAATAAAATTTGGCTGATCGAGAATAGGAATGTTGTAACAATATGAGGTACGGGAGATAAATCTTTTAGGAAATTATATACGTAATAAATTGGTGTGACTTGAAATAATATTGATGTATATTATATGTATTTGGGAAAATACGGGCAGCTAAAATTACATAAATTCGGCCAAGTAAAATAGGTTGACAAGGTTAATTTAGATATGAAATTTCCAAATTCATAATTACTCAGCATTATTACAATATACTGTTTCGGATAAACAACTTGTCAACACCTTTACAAATTCAGCAGCAATTATAAAGCTGCAGGTTAAAAGGTCAAATATCTGTCATCATCAGTTTTGGTAAACAAGGTTTGATGTTAATGATAATTAATATAAAGTACTGAAGTTGTACTAAGAATGATGGTGTAAAAAGGTTACCAAAGGTTGCATTATGACAGATTTTGATGATGCTGGCGCCCGTATTCTTCCAATTGTAGATGCATTTAACTCTCTAGAAGTTTCTAGAACTTTAGTGTTTTGCGTTGGTCAGAATTGACAAACATATAAAAGCACTGGAGTTCTGGAGACGAGAGAGACCAGCGGGGAACCGCCTAGAGAGAACACCACCATATTCTCTGATTGTTGAAACATTGTTACCATTGCTGCACTCTGCTGAATTAAAATCATCTATACGATCACAGACCAGACTTTGTTATTGATATTTTACAATATCAATTTGGTGCCGTGACCTGGATAAAGACCTGGGAATCGCATAAGAAGACTTGGAACTAAAGGTAAGACGTTTACTTTTCTTAGTACCTTATTATTTTGACCACGATTTTAAAATTTTCCTTTTTGACAAATACTAAAACTATAACATTTACTAGTTAGTTAAAATATTTCAAAAGTCTATATTCTAAAACACAACTAAAACTCATTTGATTAAAACTAAAACTTAAAACTTATTTTTAGCAATATCACTAAACAAAATTAGTTAGACATAAAATTTAACATTTTAAATAAAACTCTAAACTATACTTGAAATTCCTTATAATGGCAGATGAGAATAGTAAAATAAAATTAGGTAGCTTTGCTACAGCTTTAGAAGAAATTGAGGATGATTTAATTAGGAATAGTATAAATGAAACTAAACCAAGAACGTGAGATCAGTCAGACATACAAAACGAAACTGAAAGTAGAAATAGTAGTAGTGAAAGCAAAAATAGATACTACAGTATATCGGGGGGAGTAGGAGATAGGGAACCACCATTTTGTAGGGTATCTGGGATGTCTGGAAACAGACGTGACAATGATGAAAAAAGAAATATTTGATAGTATTATAAGACAATTTTCAAATATGACAAGTACAATGGCGGTACCTGTACATCAAGTAATTAAGAACTTTTCGGGTAAACCGGCAGATCTTAAAGCGTGGATTTCGGACATAGAAAGATATGCAAATTTAGTTGAATTAAATGTACAGAAAATGCCAGGTGTAGCATTGGTAACATGTTCAGGGGCGGTAGCGGATTTCATTAGGAGATATTTAATGGAACAAGAAAGTAGTGAAAATGTAGCTAGTTGGGGGGACCTCAAGAAATTACTAAAAGAAAAATTTGGGGAAGTAACAAACAAGAGACAAGCATTAATAAAATTAAGAAATCTAAAACAGGAAACAGATGAATCTGTTCAAATGTTTGGGGAAAGAATAATACAAGCATCTGAAGATGTTTACACGACAGAGCAGACTAAAAACAAAAGTACAAAAGACTTGATAGAACAACAATTAATAGACATATTTTGTAAGGGCGTTACTTTTGATTATATCAAAATGAAACTAATTAGGGAGGAGCCTACGACTTTAGAAGCCGCTGTTAAGATAGCGACACGTGAACAGAATGTTAGGGATCAAATTGCATTGACCTTAGACGGTGCACAAAATGTGTTTAGACTTAAAACTGAAAAAGAAGACAGAGACATTCAACCAATGGAAGTAGATCACTTAAGAAATAAACTCTGTAAGAATTGTTTAAGGAAGGGTCACACTACTCAAAATTGCCCTAAAAATGTAGACAAAGACACAAAGAAACAACCAAGTAGGTCCAAATAGACAAAATTTACAATCTGTACCAGATTGGGTATTAGGCGCAGAATGTTGGGTATGTCACATGATAGGTCACCTTAAAAGAAATTGTCCCAATCGAAACATTAACCCTCGCAACTGGGTACCATATTGGCAATATAATCAGGGACCACCATTTAATCGTGGCAGGGGTAGAACAACTTATAATAACTATCAAAATAGGCAAAATTACGATCCTCCACCCCAACCGTTTGCACATAATACTTATCGGAATAAGCAAAACTTCAACTTTCGACCTCCATAATTTACATATCAGCAAAATCAGCCAGATAATCAATTGTTAGCATTACCGGAACCACCTCAGATGTTAGCACTTCCGGCACCCCCAATGCAAGATAATACGTCTCAGTCAAATAAACAATTAGCACTTCCGGCACCACCAATGGTGAGTGAACAAAATTCGGAAAACTCCACCCCGCGAAGAGGACAACAATGGTCTCAGTATAGGGAACAGAGGGAACAGGAAAACTAGAAGGCTCTTCTTATAAGGAAGCCAGTAAGAAGAGCTGTAGTAGCAAATTAGGAAAAAGTAAGGTAGATAACTCTAATAGTAAATTAGATAAAAATTTTGAAATTCAATTGGCGGGAAATCCAAGTTCATGTGTATTATGGATTCAAAAACAAAAATTTAGGACTTTAGTAGATACAGGAGCAGAAGTTTCATTAATTAGTAAAAAGTGCTTCCAAAATCTTCCGATCAAGGTTAAGGTTGTTAATGAAAAACCAAATCTCAGGGCAGTGAATGGTCAATCACTTAAAGTTATAGGTGCAGTAAATATTAAATTTACGATGAATAAAGTGACCATGAATCACAAGTTTTATGTCACCGATGGTTTGAATAGAAACTTTATCCTTGGTAGGGACTGGTTAAGACAAAATGGAGTAAGATTATACTTTGATTTGGGTTGTTTAAGAATAGGGAGAACCTATGTCAAATTTGAAGATGACACTCACATATCATCCATAGTAAGAGTATCAAAAACAACTACTTAAGACCACAGAGTAAGACAATATGTTTTGTTAGGACAAATAGAGCATTTAACAGTAGAAATAAAGAAAATTTTGAAATCTCAAGTATCAATGATGGATGTCTTTTAGATGACCCAGAACTAGTAGTTCAAGAATCAATAGGAAAAGTAACAGGAAATAGAAATATTCCAGTATTAGTAGTTAATCAAACAAATAAATTTTATAGGTTAAAAAGAGGTCAAGTGTTAGGAAAAATTAGAGCTTTAGAAATAGATGAAATACAAGTAGAATCAACAGCCTTAAGTCCAGAAAATACAGTAGGAGATGTAGATTCTTTCAAAGATATTGATGCACCTCCAGAGTATAAAAGAAGTATTTTTAGTCTGTTACAAGAAAACAAAGATATTTTTGCAAAAACCGATGCAGAGTTAGGTCATACAAGTACAGTGAAAATGAAAATAGATACAGGGGACCATCCACCAATCAGAAATAGGCCGTATAGAACACCCCTTAACAAACGACAAGTAATTGACAAGGCAGTATATGAAATGTTAGATGCAGGTATTATAGAAAGGTCAAGGTCAACATGGGCTTTTCCATTAGTTGTAGTTGGAAAGAAAGATGGATCTAAAAGAATGTGTGTAGACTTTAGATCTTTAAATAAAATAGTGAAACCTATATCATTTCCCTTACCATTGATTGATGACATCTTGGCTAGGTTGGGAAAAGCCAAACATTTCACTAGTTTAGATCTTAAAAGTGGGTATTGGCAAGTACAAATGGATGAAGATAGTAAAGAAAAAACAGCTTTTACTTGTCACAGAGGGTTATTTCAGTTTAATGTAATGCCCTTTGGTTTAAGTAATGCTCCAGCTATCTTCCAAGAACTCATGAACATAGTATTACAAGAATGTGAGGACTTTGCCACTGCTTACTTAGATGACATTTTAATATTTTCAAAAGACTCAGAAGAACATCTTAGGCATATTCAAATAGTGTTTGATAAGATCAGGCAACATGGTTTAAAAATGAAGTTGAAGAAATGTAGTTTCTTTAAGAAAGAAATAGAATATTTAGGTTTCATTGTTAGTGAACATGGAGTAAAACCTAATGAAAAGAAAGTGAAAGCCATAAGAACATTACCTGTACCAAAGAATGTAAGAGAAGTTAGGGGATTTATTGGCATGTGTAGTTATTATAGGAGGTTCATTCCAAATTTCTCAAAGATAGCAGAACCTTTGATTGAGTTAACTAAGAAATATGCTAGATTTAGATGGTCAAAAGAATGCCATGTAGCCTTTGATTTTCTCAAAGACAGTTTAACCGTAGTACCTTTGTTGGCTTATCCTAATACAAACAAACCTTATGTGTTATACACAGATGCTAGTGATACTTGTGTAGGTGCTTGTCTTACACAGCTTACAGATACTGGGGAAGAAAAACCTATCTATTATTTGTCTCACAAATTAAGTAAATCTCAGACAAAATGGTCAACAATAGAAAAAGAATGTTTTGGAATAGCATTTGCTCTTAAGAAATTAGACCTATATTTACATGATGCTCAGTTTGTGGTACGTACAGATCACCGTCCCTTGAAGTATTTATTAGATTCACCTATGCAAAATAAGAAAATACAACAATGGGCTCTCAGTATAGCAGGTTACAACTGTAAGATTGAGTATATAGAAGGTAGATTTAACTGTTGTGCTGACTTGTTGTCAAGAATACCAGACAGTCAAGAAACAATTGATAATTCTGAATCAGAGTCAGAGTCAGACACAGAAATAGAAATAGATGATAGATTTCTAGAAGTAGGTGCATTAAATTCAAACAAATTCACTCCAAGGAAATACACTAGCTGTAAGATAGATCCACCTGATGACTTAGTCAAGCCGTTTATAGATCTTCCAGGGGATATAGATATAAAAACAGAACAAGAAAATGATGAGAAAATAGCAAAACTTAAAATAAAATTAGACAATGGAGGGGCTACTAAAAGGGAACAAAACAGTTTAATAGTAATAGATGGGTTGTTATATTTTCTTTCACAACAAGATTCAGAAGATCCAAAACTCAGACTATACATACCTGAAAATTTAGAAAACATTGTCATTAAACAACATCATGATTTTGTAGGACATATGGCAGTAGATAAAACATATGACATCATTAGACCAAAATACTATTTTCCAAAAATGTATCAAAAGTTGCACAAATATGTAGATCAATGTGTAACATGTCAAACTAGAAGCCAAAAGAAAACACATCCACCTCTTAAAGAAACGGATATTCCACCTTATCCTTTCGCAAAAATTGGTCTAGATCTATCAGGACCATATCCCACCACCTTATCAGGCAACAAGTATATTGTATCATTCATAGATTTATATTCTGGATGGCCAGAAGCTTTTAGTGTACCAAGTAAATCAGCTGATAATATAGTCCATCTCATATTAGAAGAAATATTTCCCAAGATATGGTTGCCCACTTCAGATACTAACAGATAATGGGTCAGAAAACGTGAATAAGGCTGTGCAAGAAACACACTTAAAGAGTTAAATATAGATCATATTACAACATCTTATTATAGTCCTCAAAGTAATGGCAAGGTAGAAAGATTTCATAGAACTTTACATGATGTGATGGCTAAAAAAAATATCTGATGATGTTCAGACATGGGATTTATATTTGAATCAGACATTAGCAGCAATTAGATTTCATTCAAGTGAATCGACTAAGTTTTCACCCTTTTACTTACTATACAATAGGGATGTAGTTTTACCATTAGATACAATTCTTAAACCTAGAAGAAAGTATAATGGGGAAGACCAATATAAAATAGCACTACAGCAGCAACATAAAGTTTTTACGTTAGTACACAAAAATTTAGAAGAAGCTAAGAAAAGACAAAAGAAATACGCAGATAGGGGTAGTCAAGAAATTAATTTCAAGGTAGGAGATCCAGTATATATTAAGAATCAAAGAAAAACCAGTAAATTAGATAATAAATGGACACCTTATTACAGAATTATTGAAGAAAAAGGACCTCTAAGCTTTATAGTTAAAAATCAGTTGACAGGAACGACAACTAAGACACATGCTCGACATCTTAGGTTAGCTAATTTAGATGACTGGGCAGATACCTCAAGATAAACTAAACAAACCTTTAAGAAAATCAACATATGTAGTACCTCCAGATTCAGAATCTTCAGATGATGAAATTGATAAGAATAAAAGTCAAGATATTGTAAAGAGATCTAGGCAAATTCGAGATGACTCAGACAGTGAGGATGATATTCCTTTAGCAGAATTAAAAAGAATATACAAAAACACAAAGTTAGATGATAGGGAAACACTAACACAACAAGACATTAAGACAGAAAACAAAGAAATAAATAAAGATACAGAAGATACAGAAATAAATGAGATTAAAAGTCAAAAAAGACTTGTAGACGAGATAGATCCTACTACAAAAGGAATATTGATAACTTTAAATTCGACTTTTGATAACATGTGCAAGAATAACTTGACTATGTTTGATAATATGTGTAAGACGATGAAAAGTCTTAAGTTTTAGACAATTTACATATATAATTACAGGAAAACAAAATTCAATATCTCTAAATTCAATTGAATATGTTATCACTGGGACATCTTGCACCTTCTGTCATACAACCTTTACAGTTTCGGCAATTACTTTTATCAATCAAGAATTTGAATCCACGTTTTGCCTTGCCTTTTGACCCTGAAAATAGATCTTTGGGACCTATACAAAACATTGACTTGTGCTACATATTTCAAAGATGAACACATTGTAGTTATTGTGTCAGTACCTTTGGTTGACACTACAAATGTCTTGGAAATTTATAAGTTGCATAACTTAGCAATACCACATATAAAAGAACCCTCGGTACTCGCCAAATATGACCTAGAATCAGACGCCCTAGCGGTAAACAAAGAGAAAACACAATTTGCACTTTTGACTCAACAAGAGTTAGGAAAATGTTCGAATCCTTCAATTAGATATTGTTCTTTTGACAGTCCTATCTACACTGTCTCAAACAGACAAACTTGTGTGATTTCTATACTTCTAGAAACACGATCAGAAATTGAACAAAACTGTAAAACCACACTGATCAATAATGCAATTCTTCCTCGAGGACAGTATGTTACAGAGGGAAATTGGTTAATCATTGCTAAAAGGTTACAAAATTTCATGATCATGTGTGACAAAGAATCAATGATTAAGAAAACATTGCCACCTCTAGACATTCTATATTTGGAACAAAATTGTCAAGCTTCTAACGGGGATATGACTTTAACACCTTACATTTATAAGGAAAGTAATTTTAACTTTAGGGATCCTTTGAAAACATTAGTTGATAAGTATAAGAAAGACGAAGTAAATTTGTTTTGGAGATATAAACAAAATTTTCCCCAGCATGATAAGATTAAAATTCCGAAGACGTTGAAACCAGTAAAAGAAATTAACTTAGATAATTTGATAAATGAATTAAAACTAGAAGAAATGCAACCAATGCCAGAAGATGATTTTTGGGTTAAAAACGGTCAATACTTTCTCATACCAATAGTACCAGTAGTAACAATCTTAATAATTATAATGATAAAATGTGGAAAAAGAATAATAAGAAAATGTAGAAATAGGCATTCAGAATCTTCTGTCAAAAATAAAAATAAAAATAATCCTAATGTTCAGTGGTCAAGTAGTGAGGGAATAGAGGAGTTGGGTCTTCCAAATCTTTCAAGACTTCTAAGAAACCAGAACCAACAGCCATACCAGGAGCACCAAGTAACAAACAGTCGATCATGCATAAATACGCAGTCAACAGATGATGACATTCACAATCATATAACAGAAAGGATGAAACAACGGGCAAGAAACACAGCCAGTATATACAAAGAAGACATTCAAACTGAACAAGAACTAAACGCATATCCAGACATGAAACTTTGCAGTATGTACCTTAAGGAGAAATACGACATAGACTTAATACCAATAACTGATCAAACCAGAATTAACACTGAAGACAGAACACGATACAGTCAAGAGAAAAGAGAAACAGAAAACACGAAACAAAATAGCCAAAGAGAAATGAAAACAGAAGATCAAAACAGTCAACAAAAGGAACACGGTAACAATGAATTGAACCATGGAGTTTATCAAGACCCAGAAACAGGTGAAGTGACACCGCAAGAATTAAACGATAAAAATAAATCGTCGATCGAAAACATCGAAGTGGATGAGACCACTTGGCTTCGATCCAGAGGCCCGATTACCAGCTTTAAGTTCACCAGTAACTAAAGACACTAACATTCGACTACTGAAGACTATAAATGAAATTAAGTAATAATCACAGTGAAATGTGAATACAAACGAAAATAACTTAAAGAAGTCGAAAACTTTATTTACAAAAGGATATTATTAAGAGACAGAATTTTGCGCAAAAGGACGGAGGACTTTCCGTGAACATATTATTCAAAAGGATGGAGGACTTTCCATGAATATTTACAAGGACGGAGGACTTTCCGTGAATGGAGGACTTTCCATGACTATGATATAATTTAAAGATGAACTATAAAATGTATTATGATATGATGATATTGACATAATGAACTTTACTTATGGACTTTTAATAATGAACTTTATTTGTGAATTTTTAAAGACAATGATTATGAATTGAATTATGTGTTGTTAAACCAGTTTATCGTTTATCGTATATGTCGCTTTATAATGCATGTATATATATATTGAAATTTTCATCCAGGTCACATTTTTATTTAATATTAATCCAAGTCACTATTTTATGAATTGTTGAAAAATCCAGGTCACGATTGATTACTAAGAAATCCAAGTCACAAGTAAATTTGTTAATGATCCAGGATACGATTTATTTATATATGGAATCCAGATCACAACTTATTTAATGATTAACAGTCAAAACTTATTGAATTGTTTATTGATAATTATGTAAATTATGTCTTGACTTTCAAGCCACACCAATGGGGGAATTTTATAAAAAGTTTACTAATTATAATTTGGAAAGTATTTATAAGAATGAAATTTTTACCATTTAGTAAAAATTTCAAGGGATAGGGACGTTTTGTAACAATAAGAGGTACGGGAGATAAATCTTTTAGGAAATTATATACGTAATAAATTGGTGTGACTTGAAATAATATTGATGTATATTATATGTATTTGGGAAAATACGGGCAGCTAAAATTACATAAATTCGGCCAAGTAAAATAGGTTGACAAGGTTAATTTAGATATGAAATTTCCAAATTCATAATTACTCAGCATTATTACAATATACTGGTTTCGGATAAACAACTTGTCAACACCTTTACAAATTCAGCAGCAATTATAAAGCTGCAGGTTAAAAGGTCAAATATCTGTCATCATCAGTTTTGGTAAACAAGGTTTGATGTTAATGATAATTAATATAAAGTACTGAAGTTGTACTAAGAATGATGGTGTAAAAAGGTTACCAAAGGTTGCATTATGACAGATTTTGATGATGCTGGCGCCCGTATTCTTCCAATTGTAGATGCATTTAAACTCTCTAGAAGTTTCTAGAACTTTAGTGTTTTGCGTTGGTCAGAATTGACAAACATATAAAAGCACTGGAGTTCTGGAGACGAGAGAGACCAGCGGGGAACCGCCTAGAGAGAACACCACCATATTCTCTGATTGTTGAAACATTGTTACCATTGCTGCACTCTGCTGAATTAAAATCATCTATACGATCACAGACCAGACTTTGTTATTGATATTTTACAATGTAAATAGATTGCCAAAGTATTTTCTATACATTAGACTACAAGCGGCGTTTAAGAAGTTAAGATGTCAAAAGTGTAGTAAAAGTGTACTTGCATTATATTGTTGTAACTTCAAATTCATTAATAAATTCTTCAATTCGAATCAAATTTTGGAAACAGATGACCAACTTCACAAATCCCACAAAACACACAACAACAATGGACAAGTCAAAAAGCGATTATCAAAGATATAACTGTGTCCGTGCACTGACCAGAAAAGAGCACAGCATTTTTACAGTTGAGTGGTCCATTTTCCTGGGAATTTCAATCAAGTTGCAGTTAATTTGTTTAAAATGTAATTTAAATTTCGTTTCAAGTGCGATAAACGGAAAATCTTGAAATTACCTTTCTCCTGAGTGTGGGAGGGGGCATTTTCTTGAGTTTTAGACTTCAAGCTAGTAGTTTATGGCGGATCTAAGCAATTGAAGGCGGTATATTTGATTTGATTTGATTTTCTGTTTTACGCCATACTCAACAATTTTTCAGTCATATGATGGCGTCCAGTTTTTATTTTAGTTTTTATTTGTGGAGGAGAAACCCCGGTTACCCGGGGAAAGACCACCTACCTTCCGCAAGAAAATTGGCAAACTTTCCCACTTAATTCGAAATGACCCTAGCGGGATTCGAACCAGAGGTGAGAGGCCGTGTGATTTAAAGCGCAATGCTCTAACCACTCGGCCACGGAGGCCCCCTGAAGGCGATAGACATCGGACGACACTGAAATATAAATAAAAGATGCAACATTGCTCTGACGTCTTTGAAATAAGTCGTGAGGCAGGGAATCCACTTTCTTCCTATTTCTTCCTCTTGATTGCAAAACTAATTTTCACACTTACAAAGTCATAAATACTCAGGACTTATGTTTATTAAAATAGCACAGAAGCTGTACGAAATTAACAGTTTGACCCAGAGTTTCTTACAGTAAATGTGATAGTGTTTACCAAGGTTTAAATGATATTGCTCGTCAATATTATGTTAGTGAGTTAGGCCTTTTTCAATAAATGATAGATGGCTGAACAGAAATATGAATATATAACTTCAAAGTTTGACAGTGGAAAACTAGGGGATGAACTGCTCCTAAATCACATAATTCTCATTTGAATTATTTTCAATTAAAATAGGTTTTTTTTCGAAAACATCTAGGTTAAACTCGTTGTGCTTGATTTTGATTTCTATTTTTCGTTTTAGTTAAAGGTCGATTCTGAAAAGTATACATTCAAAATATATCATGGTACCATACAAGGCCAAATAATAAACTTAAATGCAGAGTCAAATCTGACCAAGAGTAACCACTGTAAAAAGATGCCTAGCTCAATTAACAGATCGATGATTTACACATTCAAAAATATTATTCATTCATTTTTGTGAATGCGTAGATGGTTAGGACGTCGTGCATGAGGGCCAGATGATTGGTACCTTGGGTCGAGAGTTCGAACGCCAGCCGGGGCATGGTGAGTTTATAGGAGCCTTGTTATTTCTGTATTTGTGCTGTGTGTATGATTTATTTTCACAGAATAGTATCATTTCTGATCCAAGGTCCATAGTTGATGTTCAATATTTCAATGTTGTAGTGATATTTGTGCTTTATATATATATATATATATATATATATATATATATATATATATATATATATATATATATATATATATATATATATATATATATATATATATATCAGTATTAAGATTTGACATTAATCAAGCAAATATATTGATAATTTACACAGTGAATATATTTAGGTTTCCAGGTGTATATGTCATCTAATATTAAGACATTTATCTCTCGCGCGAGTTCAATTTGTATTTGGGTATGCGGTTTAAGATCGTTTGTTTTTTTATATTGGGAAATCGTAAATGTATTGGTAATGCCATAAGGTTTTAAAGGGACATTAGCTGCTTTATCAAAAACATTTAAACTTTTTTTTTCTACTTTTACTTCTTGTACTTTATGTACAAAAACAGATAAGAGCTATATACAAACATAAAAAACTAATATTCCTATATATCTTGTGAAAATAAGGTCAGGTCCAGTGTGGCATCCATATACATATAGTAAGGTTGAACTAATCATTTGCAAGAGAAACCTGGATTTCTCAAGCAATTTTCACAAAATATATAGGAATTGATGAATTTGTTTCACCTTACATCAAAAAGTAAAAAGGGGGAAAATGAAAAAAAAAACGAAAAAAAAAACCCCACCGCTAATGCCCCTTTATTAAATGCTCTGAACAAACTAGAGGTAAACAAGGGACCAACATAGAGATCAAACTCTGTGCCATGTTCTGCAATATGGGAGAGGAGATGAAGTTGAGTGGGGAAATGTCAAATACAATAACCAAGGTATTAACCGTCAGTACCCAGCGGTTCATCTATTGATTAAATTTAATCCTAGGTTAAATATCATTACAGAGGATTGAAATTTAACCTATAATTTTGTTGCTCAAATTGGTTTAATTTTCCTTTGGTTAATCCATCGTTTAAAATGGGAAATTCGGCCATTCTTTGAGGACCGGGCCCAAAGGCACCAAATTTACTCAGTAATCAAGCTAAACTATCTTTTCATGATTTTAAGGTAAAACACACAAACAAACTTTAATTCTGTAACTGGACATATTTGTATATTATTGTTAATTTGAAGAAAACTTCAGAAATATTAAAAATTAGTTTGAGTACGTACTCAAATTTTGAGTACCGTACTCAACGTATTTATTCATTTTTACATGAAAATCATCAGTGTCACGAAAAAATTTATATGTGAATGATTAAAAATAATAATATGTTACCTAATTACTGAAACCCCAAAATTGGGTGACTTCGGGCCCCGGATGCATATTTTAACCAACTAAGGAAATATTATTTCCCAATGGCTGAAAAACCGTCGATATTATCAAAATTTTACCCTAGAATTTGTAACTCTCGGTTACCAAATTGAAACGAAAGTTATATTTAACTGGTAATTAAATTTATTCAATAGACGAACAATATAAAATCTCAGATACTAAAATAAAAATAGACAGTATGCCCATAATACATATACAAATCTGATGAAATTGGACAAACACGGACCTCTGGAAATCGAAAGGTGGGATCAGGTTGGTCCAGGAGGTTCAGGAGATGAAAATTGAATACAAATGATTCTCAGACAGATCAACAGAATCATATACCGATTAGGAGTAAGCATGTCTCATACACTGATAGCTATGTGAGTAGTTGGAATATACCACGGAGACGCAAACGATTCTTAAAATGTACCAGATTTAGAAATCTTATTCACCCTTAAGTTAATTGTATTGAATAAAAATAAATCCGGGATACATTCTGTGTTGAATTAATTTATTTCAAAATGAATATTTTTCAATCATTTATGAATATTTTTCAATCATTTTATCCAAAAGCACTAAGTACGTAATAACGTTTCACAACCTTAACGAAACGGCCTGGTGCTGCTTTGTATGCTGGATATCCGTAATTTGTTATTACTACAACAGATGCATAATTACATCCGTTTCGGATACTAGTTGGTATAAATCTATAAAAGGCATCAGCGCTATAAAAGTAATCAATTGACAAAATGGGCGCTTGATCGTTCAACCTTTCAAAATACGACTTGGCTGTCAATAAATTTGCTTTCGGGGCCAAGGCATCTTTACTAGCCGTCACAATGTTGAATCCGTGTTTTCCGAACAATTTATGCCCTCCACAAGACTTGACCATATGCTTACTGTCACCAGAAATATCGTCATACACTACTACAAACCAATCCCGCCAGTAGTACTTCTTGACTAGGAAATTATATACCGTATCTGCAAAGGATGAGTGACTGGCGCCCTGGTTATTGGCGGCTAAGTTTCCAATATCTTTCTCGGACTGGTCAAGGTATGCATTCGTAACCGTCGTATCTACGTCATTAATATGATTGAATAGTTGTTTCAATTTCAATTCCCATTCATTTTTTTCTTCTTCACTGCCATTTTTACCAGTCACCTTCCAGTATGCTAAGTGCACTTTCACACCTTGCATTATCAACTGCGTTACTCCTTCCATGATTTTTTGCACTCTCTTACGATCATAATTTGTGTAAGACATTGCCGTTTTGGGTATGTTACCATTAAACACCATTTTACTCACCATTCCACGCCACAGGATGTAAGCACTGTTTCCAAATGTTGACTCGTAAGATACGACAAAACTGTCCATCTGACTGCGGACTGAGTGAGCACTAGAGTTCATTATCCGTTTCAGTTGGTAGGATAATCCGACAATAGTTTGTTCGTGTTTTCCGTATTGACTTTTCAATGAAGTTTCGCTGATCAAATTTTTTACCTCGACAAATTGTTCAAACACTCGATCAAACTTCGCGTCAATTTCAGCAAACTTAGTTTTCATGAGCTCAAGTTCTGCTGACGGTGACGCACTCAGGAATTGTGATAAAAGCGACATCATTGGACCAATGGCGCCTAAGAAAGGTCCGATTTTCGTGGCTAATCCCGCAATAGCTTTGGGAAACGTTGAATTTGTAAAAAGGGAAACAATAGCTTGACCAGCTGTCACTCCAGCGTTCACTTTGTCCACTATTTCCTTCGGACCTTCGCTTTTTACTACTCCGGCAAATGCTGTGATGAATATCACACATATTGCCAGTGTCTGGAAAGTCGGCATCATGGCTTCGGTTTACCTGTGAAGTGACAAATAAAAAAGGGATTTTTTTATCCAATCTAATATCATCAATTTGACTTTTTCAATTGTAAACATTTTGAAAAGATGCAGATATAATTTCATTTTCTTTTTATATTATTTATTGTCGACAAAATCTTTAAAATGTGTATATACAAATTATGATGTTTTCATAATAATATCTGTAATTTCATCATTACATAAGGAACACGTGTCATTCAAGATACAGAGAGACGACCCTGGTAAGATTAGAAAGAAAAAAAAGTGAAAATTATTGTTCATTTAGAGCAAACTGTAAAAATTTCTAAAAAATTATGTTGGCGACACATTAAATCTATTTTGGGAATTCTTAATTTTTTTTTCAGCCGTCTACGTATTAAAAAGCATCCAAAGTGAAAATTTTCTGTGTTTATAGAAGTCATCATTCTAAGAACAACATCGAAATCCCGATTAAAATCGGTACGCGCATTCATAAGATATTGGCCTTCAAA
>BROG01000053.1:1000000-1100000 GCA_030159075.1 Atrina japonica
AGAAAAAAGAATGCTTTGACATCGGATGATGGTATAGAAATAAAAAATATTATAAAAACAGATATTTTGTGGTGTGTTTGTGTTAAGATATAGGAAGTTTATGCTTTTATTTGACTCATAAAATATTTTGATCACCTTCATAATACAATAAATTATCAGTGATGACTGATAATCAATATATGTCCGTTTTGAGTTCTTTGATATTTTTATGACATGTAGAACGTCTTTAAAATAAACTATCTATCTATCTATATAGCTATCTATTTGAATTTATCTGTTTCGTTACTGCTGGGTCTTTGCCGCCAACTTTGCATGCATGTAAATCACTGAAACCATTTCCTGAGGTAGTTTGATTGCTTTCTCGGACTGGTTTGAAACTGTTAGTGATAAATGAGAAAAATTATATTAGGTTCAAACCATTTTAGTGCAAGATAAAGTATTTTAGCCTCTAGTATACGCATATGAAATAGATTTTACCTGGTGGCCGTCACAAAATTAACAGGCGGTCGCTACATCATTTATTGTGCAGCCGACATTCATTCCAGTATTTGGTTGCAGTCGCACTTTGCGAGGTTCATTATGTAATTGCCATCAAATCTCTATGTACAAGGAAGAAATACCAATGGATAATGGAAACTCAAACTTCATTATATTACGACAAATTACATATAAAATGGTCTCAAAAAGAAGAACAATTGCGAATCCCAAATGGGATGGGACCAGGTGTACGGAAGGAGTAAGCATTCCGTGTTATGATGACACACTCGTCACAAATATTACATGGAAACCTTTCGAGTTCCTATTAGGCCTTGTTGTTAGAGCGTCGCATTTACTTCCGGTTATTCCCGAACACATTGTAACCAGATTATCTCCTCTGTCATAAAACTGATTTTTTTAGTGTAAAATACTGTTGAAAATAAAAGATCAAGTCCAAAATAAAAAATTAATTCCGTGGGAACAATATTTATTATAAGAAAAAATAATTTTAATTTTATATTGTACAGACATAAAAAAGATAATAGTTGAATTTCTTTGATGCGTTTATGGTAAATTACTTTAACTGCATGTTCGTATGCATCCTATAAAGTTTTGGGTATATTCAGAAGAAAATTAATTTTCAGTGATGACTAATACTGTTTGTTTGGGTAATAGTTTGTGAGATTCTTTTTATAGAAATATTTTTCGAACAATAAAAAAGTAAGGGACGACAACAAGATTCTGAACGGATGGCGTGGATTTCGTAAAATTCATGAAAATAAATAAACTAGCGAAAAAATAAAAAAATAGATAATATGGTAAAAATTTATTTAAACAATTTTGTATCCTAGCTTCTTTGACTATTTCAGATTCATAAAGATTCGTTGCCGACTTGAAATTGCGACCAACTGAATCCATTCGATCTGCACTACTTAAGATTACCGTATTTGTTCACACACACACACACACACACACACACACACACACACACACACACACACACACACACAGACACAGACACAGACACACAGACGCACAGACACAAACAGACACACACACAGACACACACAGACGCACACACACAGACGCACAAACGCAGACACACAGACAGACACACAGACACACACATACACACACAGACGCACACAGACACAGACACAGACACAGACACACACAGACACAGACATACAGACACACACACGCACACATAAACACACACACACATATATAAATATATATATATATATATATATATATAAGCTAACAACTTTTAGAAAATTTGAAGGCACACAATTTTTTACGTATACATATATATATATATATATATATATATATATATATATATATATATATATATATATATATATATATATATATATATATATATATATATATATATGTCGTCTATTTGGCAAGGAAATTTCTCGAGAAAGAAGTCAAAACATGTATTATGCATCTCCTTTTTTATCGCAGGAAGGTGGACGCCATATTGTACACAATTATCTGTGAAATTCAACATGAATGACTGCTCCCTTACACCACCAAAAATCAGTCTCGCTTGGTATTAATATGAGTTATCTCCGTTCCATTACAAGTGCTGTAACGGGTGTATAGCATGTCTGATACTATGATTAGCTTTTGCATACTCCTAGAGTAATAGACTTCTGATAATAGGTCAACAAGGAACGGTAACTCCTTCATGGCACCTGATCCCACCTCTTGATATCCAAGATTTGTATAGTCTTTTGGCTCAGCTGACTATTAATATTCTGGTGTCTGTGTTTTTGTGTACAGTCTTTGGGCCACTTGACTGTAAATATTTTGGCACCTGATCCCACCATTTGATATCCAAGATTTGTATAGTCTTTTGGTTCAACTAACTATTAATATTCTGGTGGCTGCGTTCTTTTGTGTACAGTCTTTGGGCCACCTGTCTGTAAATATTTTGGTACCTGTTCTTTTTATTCTTGTATACTGCCTTTGCCCCCTTGATGGTTAATACTTTGGTATCCTTTTTGTATCGTATCTCTTGGACCAGCTGATGGTTAATACTTGCGTATTTGTGTTTAAGTATCTGTGTTTTTTTAATTATATACAGTCTTTGTTCCCTTTGACAGTCAATACTTTTGTTTTTATTTGTCTTTTTTTTGTTTTTTTTTTGTTTTGTGTTTTGGACTATCAGATGGTTAATGCTTTGGTATTTGCGGTTTTATAACTGTATACAGTCTTTGGACCACTTGACGGTTAATATTTTGGTATCTCTGAGGGACCAGCTGATGGTTTATATCTTGGTCTCCTTGTTTATATGTATACAGTCTTTGGAACACTTTAATACTTTGGTATCTGAGGTTTCTATATGTATGTTGTCTTTTGGGCTACCCGACGCTTAATATTTTGGTATCTGTACTTTTTATATGTGTATACTCTATTTTGGACCTCCTAGCCGTTAATACTCTTGTGTCCGTGCTTTCTATATTTGTATGCTGTCATTTGGGCCACCTGATGTTAATGCTTTGGTTTCCGTGCTTTTTATATTTGCATACGCTCTTTTGGCCCAACTGACGGTTAATACTTTGGTGACTACTTTTTTATATTTGTATATCTTCGGTGTCATCGGACGGTTAATGTAGGGAGTTCTTTATTGTAGCAATGTTCCTTCCGGTGTTAAGTCCAATAATTACAGGGCACTCTTACGGTCAGAGTCCTTCAGTGTATACTATGGGCTTCAGAGAGTTTACTACATCGTAAAGAACTATTCTGATTGGTCAGAATTCATAGAAACATGGCTTCCGTAAATGTCGTATCTGATTTGTTGAGTTACATATGTGGTTGAAGTACAACTTTTTTGTTGACAGCCCGATCACGTAATAGCCGAGTTAGGAAAAGCTTAGATATGACGGCCTACCCACCTCTTAATGTTCCAATAAAACAATGCCAAATACGCCTTGCTTATTTGGCAACAAGTTTAGCATGATTTTAAGCGATGGAAGCGAGTTCTATATGGTAAGGGGTAGAAAATGAGCTGTACATACACTGAATCCAGTGTTTCTTATATTTGTATATTGTCTTTTGGACCACCTGATCACCACTTTTAGCATTCCGAAAACCGTGTCACGAAAGTTTGCGTCATAGAATTATATACATATACAATTATATAATATTCTGTTATCTATGAATAAAGTCAATGCTTATTTCCTTTTTGTAAATTTCAATATACAGTAAAACTTAGAGACACGACAAAAACCAGTATTTATAGGGAGATGGTCATTATATAGAGGTCGATTTGTACACAAATGGTACTATTGGGTCTTTGTGACCAGGTGGTCTTTATACACAGGTGGTCTTTAAAACAGGTTTTACTGTACATTAAATAAAAGGGATATGCATAATTGTAAGGTTGCTAATATCTGACATTAAAAATGAGAGTAAGAAAATCTAAAAATATCTTAATTAAAAAAAAATCAAGTCATAAAAATCTTATTGATCTACATTGAGATGTGTTGTATAATGAAGTTGTGTAATTGTAGACATTAAGGTTAATTTTCAAAATACTCTAACATTAGTCAAAATGAAAACCGAAGTATGACAGGCTATCCTTAATACAGGTTTACAAATACAAAATTTTTGAAACACTTGCGTTTGTATCCAAACAATACTTTTTATAATTAGCTTGGTACAAGTTGAGCATAAAAATTTGATAACCAGCATGCTATCCTAAACAGCTTTAAAGGTAAGGTTGTAAGTGAAAGATGTATAACTCCATCTAATATGTAAAAGGTTTTAACTCTCCGTATGCTTATCTCCACGTGAAGGAGCCTCCGTGGCCGAGTGGTTAGAGCATTGCGCTTTAAATCACAAGGCTACTAAGTAAGGTCTACTTAGTGCATTTCATGTGGTATTTTTGTTTGTGTTTTTGTTTCTTATTTTTGGTTTTTAATCTGCTGTGCCTGTTTCGTGTTATGTATATGTGTATGTTTTAAAATAGTAAGCTCCAAATAAATGCATTTTATGTTGCAAATTTTATTAGCTTGCTGTGATACAAATTTTGTTTTTGTCATGTTGCTTGATATGTTATCTATATCGGTCAAAAGCTCTCTAGAGCTTGTGTTTGGTATGATTACATCTATGCTTTTTTATATGTGTATACTGTCTTTTAGGCCACCTAGCGGTTAATATTCTCGTGTCTGTGATATCAAAGTATTAATCTTCAGAATGCCCAGGAGACAACATACAAATCAGTTATTGGACCAACACAGACATCGGAAAATCCAGAGATGGGATTACATGCAATGGAGGAGTAAGCATTTCCTGCTGACCAGTCACACTCATTGCAAGTCCTCAGTGAAATTCGAATCAAATAAGCAAGGAATGAATCTCTGTCATAATGGATAAGGACGATTCAGTAACACAGGTACTTCAACCTCTCACTCTGTGAAATACTGTAATTGCAGGGTCACTATACCAGCAGGGATACTATACCAGCAGTAAAAATCGAATTCTGACATCAAACGTGATCCCCGGGTCCCGTTTTACGAAAGATCTTAAGTCTTTGACTTAATCTTAGGATCACACTTTGGACTCCAGACCGTTTTGAATTAGGACATGTGGCTTAACGACGAAACCAGGTACTCAGAAGCGTTGCGTAAATCTAAGTTATCGTTGTATCATGCTTTATCTTTGTAAATGTAAAATGTACAAGTAATCGTAAACTGTCAAGATTTTATTTGAAAATATGTTAAAATGTCTTAAGACTGAGCTAGAGCAAAATTGATAAAGCGGTCCTAATTGTTGTCTTAAGATAAAATAACTTAAGATTTACGACTTAGGACGTACGACTTCTTGATGAATCGCACCCATGATATCCTTGGGACAGCAACTAATCAGTAGGCTAAGTAGTCTACTTATGTATATGAAATGTTCACGGGTGGAACAAACTCTAGCATATCAGGTAATCGGCGTTGTCAACACCATATGCATTGATATTACATATTAATGGATATTACTACTTTAATGTGGAAAGTTGAGGATAGGAATATCAAAATCATCACGTTTATCGACAAGTTGTGTTGTTTATTTGCCGTCTGTAGCTTTTACGGTCGGTATAATAGTCTTGTTTGCTATTACACTGTTTCATGAAGTGAAATATTAAGTTGCCTGTTCGATAGTGGTAGTTGAGACGTCTATACCAATTGTGACAAGATTCGTTCCTAACGTTTTTAATTTGGAATTGACTGTGGACTCACTGTGGGTGTGACCGGTGAACAGGGGATGCTTACTCCTCCATGACACTTGATCCCACCTTTTGATTCCCAGGGGTCACTGTTTGTCCGATTTATACTTTGGTAACTGATATTTTTTTATATTTGTAGTCAGTAAAATGTCCATTTAGGAAGCGTATTTGTTTTAATTTCGTGGTGTCTTTCTTCTATTTCGTTGAGATATATCGAAATAAAGTCGAAGTCAACAATATTTTCCGAGAGGTGAAAATATGCAATATCACCCTCTCATGAATGTAATATTTATTTTATTGTACCGAGTGTCATATTTATTGGCGAAGCTATTTTACATCTCAACTATTAACCAGCAATCTAAAAAATACGAAACAAATAGCCTGCAAAGATTTTGACTGCGACGAAAAGCTCTCAATGCGAGGAACCGTACCCGCGTAACGTTGGCACATGTGCCATTTTTTTAAAATGTCACCCTGGCTAACTGGGACGAACCGTGCCCACATAACGTTGGCGCATGTGACAATTTGGAATGTTGGAAATGTCACGCTGGCTTCTTTATCATTGTTAAATGAGTGGGTGACAATGAAGATTTTGACATCTCTCTCAACCAGTCAGATGACGAGATTTTAACAGAAGGTATAATAAATCTAATTATCAAATGAAAAACGCAGCAAGAGTGTTTCCAGGCTAATACTTGAAACGGCCGGAAAGGTAGACATTAAAATTTGAGGCGTAAAGCTAAGTGGAAATGAAACGGGCATTATAAAGAGGTTTTGTTGTTATTCTGTAAACACACATCTTGTAATGTTTTCTAAATATATTCTATGAAAATATCGAATATGTCTAACAAATTCACAAGGCAGTAAGTTGTATGACTTACATTTATTTGAATAAAGAAAACAAAAACCAAAAGCAAAATCATGACAAACCATTCAAATTTTCAAGAGAAAAAAAGACAAAAAACATTTCAAAGCCATATTTGAACCCAGCGATTGCAACATGACTATTTCTTAAATTCTTGGAATTGTCAAAACCTTTATTTTTTTTTTTACATCGTTCCTTATTACATTCGTCAGGAATCTTTTGCAACTTTCAAAAGTCTATTTCCTATTTACGAATCGTGTTTTCAAGACGAGAGAACATGTTTTTCAATTTGGTTTCCCAGGTACTTTTATCAGGTACGTAATTATATACTGTATCACTGGCAAATTCACCTTCGACCCCGTGTATAATGGTCATTGTTACACCTTTCATAATGTTCCAAACATCTTTAGGATTGCTGTAGGAAGCCATGACCAAGTCGATCATGTTTTTGGGAAATTGACCGTTGTACATCACTTTTTCATACAACGCGTTAACGCTTGCTCTGTAAGTATCGGCATAACGCAGTGCAAAGTAGTGCTTGTAATAAGTCTTTCCATATAGTGTCGCATTCAACGTATTTAATAAATCAAAAATGGCCACATAATGTGACATGTCGTCTCGTGTTGTGGTCTTGGCATACATTGCGTTCCTTTCATATCCCTTAGAAGCTTCAGCAAGTTCATCATTCATTTTAGTGAAATCTCGTTGCTTGCGTTTAAGCTCTTCGTCGTACGGTGAATTAGGTATAAGTGTCAATACCAAATACACCATAGGCCCAATAGAACCCAAGAAAGCTCCAATGTTTGAGGATAAAGTTTTCATGGTGTCTGAAAATGATGCATCATTCAAACTGTGGGTAATAGCTTGACCGGCGGTCACTCCAGCGGTTACACTATCCAAAATTTCTTTCGTGCTCTCACTGCTGACTTCTACGACAGCCGCAATTAAACACATCACACACAAAGTCAAAGCCTGCATTGCGACTCTGTAAATATATTGAAGAACTATATCTATGAAAATGTAATAAAATGAAATTACAAAATATAAAAATGAATGTGTCAATGTATTTAAATGACTATCGTATGGCGTATGGAGCACATAAAAAATGGGGGGGGGATCTTTTTTTTTCTCACGTGTTAATAATATAGGACATTTGCTCGTATGTGAACAAGTGTGGCCAGGACCTTCTGCCTAATCGGATGATAAAGCTGATCGCTTCATGTGTTGTTATAAGCCTTGATTCCCAATACCTGGTCATAGAGGTTCTCGCCTTCAATTCACCCCCCCCCCCTATGAAGTCACATCTGCACCTTCCCATTTTTAAGTTCACCATCGGAATTCAGTGGTGTATGATTTAGAATCAAAATTTCATATTAATTTTACATGCAATAAGAACTTGTTTACTCCTCTATTTTGATAGTAGACCGTTGTATCTATTGATCTGGGCGAGTTTAAATGTGACCGCAGGGGTAGATGAGTTACGTTGACAAAAAGGTACAGATAACATATGCTACTGTTTTCCTATTTAAACCTTCTGCACACTAATGCATTTGCACAATTCCTATGTCCAATTGATAAGATTAACATATGTATGAACAAAATCGATAGATAGAATGTTAGATATAAGCTTTAGATAAAAATGAGTTACATGTTTGCAAATGAATTGAAACCCACGTCCTAAACATTACACTTCATAGGTGTTTATACTCTTGGAAATAAATCTCTAACATAAACGAGCTGGCCTGGCACAGTCGGTAACGCGCTCGACTCTTGATCGTGAGTTCGAGTCCAGCCGGCGGCAGGTTGGTTTCCTGTCCTTCGGAAGAGACATGATAGTGAGTGTTTATATATTTACCGTCTTCTGTGTACAGTCGAACCCTGATATATTGAAATAGAAGGAATAGTAATAAGAGGCCCAATGATCACATCGCTCACCTGACCTATGGAATATGGAAATCTCAATTTACAAATTATTATAACATTCCGTGGGAGTGGAGGTGACCTAAAAATGAATGAAAATGACAAAGTCTGGGAAGACGTCAAAAATTAATTTTCCAGTTTATACGGAAAAACACGAACCTGAATCATTCATCCATTTAAATTACTAAGATGCAATTAATTTTCCAATCCATCGATGAAAATAACAATCTTGCGTCATATATCCATGTAGATCACTCAAGATGCAATTAGTTTTTTAATCCATGTAGCAGTTCTGGAGAAGAATATTTTCAAAGAGGGGAATCCCCCGAGACCTAGCCACACCTTGGATCCACCTTCTATCCACTCTTGGTAGAGGACCATATATAGGCCCTACTTCATTCTGTGAAATTTCATCAAAAATGCCTTTAGCCGTTTTGGAGAAGAAATTCGAAAATATGGAAAGAGAACGGACAGACGACGAATAACAGTTGATCAGAAAAGCTCACCTGAACCTTTTTCAGGTGAGTTAGAAATGGACCTCACTTATATGCCTTTAAGTGGTGACCGCTCTATGTCAGTGAAAAGTGAGTGGTGCGACGTAAAATACAACAACGATAATTACAACAACGATAATTACAACAACGATAATTGCAACAACGATAATTACAACAACGACAAAATAGTGAAAATTATAAAACGCATACAAGTAATCTACATTACATATAGATATTACGTTTTAGAAATTTGGATAATTTCAAATTAAGTCAAAACCAATGAACATATATATATATATATTATATATATATTATATATATATATATATATATATATATATATATATATATATATATATATATATATATAATATATATAAATATATATATATATATATATATATATTACGCGATTTAGTTGTGCTTATATTTGGGATAAACTTGACAATGCCAAATTACTTAAATTCGTTTGGCTCCAAATTAAACAAAACGTGAATTGAAAATTTCTAAAACGATATATGTTACATACCACTGGTTCGCTAAAAACAGCATTAATAACAACAATTACAACATCAACAACCACACGACAACAACGACTAATTTAACAGCAACAGACGAATTAACACATCAGCGACAACTGTAGCAGCAACAACTAAAACAACCACACCAACAGTATTAATAACAAACACAAACAACTTAGCGACAAGAGTAGCAGCAGCAACAACAACTCAGCGACAACAGTAGTAACGACAACAACAACTAAAACAATAACAATATATACATACCTAATTCTCTGCAATCCCATTAGAAGATCCTCGGGTTTTCTATTTCGAAGTTATCTTCCCGGACTTTTATACAGATCTATGCTCGTTTTAAAAATTTCATTATTTTATCGCATATGCAGTCGGTAGTATATTATGCAATATTAAGTGTTATTTGTAAAAATTTAGAAACGCACCATTTCAAATTCACGTGGGAATGACAAAGAAAATTGTGTGAATTAGGTAACTAGCATTGTCACAACAGTAAAATACAAATATACAGAATTCGGTTTTTCATGAAATTTTATGCATAACGACTGGAAGAGACTAACTTGCTTATTATGCTGGTTTATGGTCATTACTAAAAAGCAAAATATACTGTACATATCCTATACTAGTAGCTAACAACGCCGAACAGTTTTTAAAAATGGAGGTATATAATTATAATTAGAGAAGAAGTCGAAAATATAGAAAATTACCCCTAACCCCCCTGCCCTTCATTTTTGCAGTCTTAAAAATTTAATAAAAAATTCAAAAAAATAAATTTCAGCAAAATTCTTTCAGGAAAGCATTTATCTACATAAAATCCATGCATCATAATAAAATAAAGGAATCACACAAAAATGAATGAAAATTACAAAGTCTAAAATGATGTCAAAAACGCGTCAAAAATTTATATTCCGATTTCAACGAAATTCACAAACTTAAATCATACATCCATGTAAATCACTCAGATACAGTTAGTTTTTCAATTGATGCAGCGGTTCTGGAGTAGAAGATTTTTAAAGAGGGGTACCTCTTTTGCCCCACCCTGGATCCACCCCTGAAATAAAGAAACGTAGTAGAGGACGTTGAGTACTTGCTTTTAATAAAATTTCATTAAAATCCCTTCAGCGGTTTTGGAGGAGAAGTCGAAAATGTGAAAAATTTACGGACAGACGGACGGACAGAAAGACAGACGGACAGACAGACGACAGACAAAAGGCGATCAGAAAAGCTCACTTGAACCTTCGGTTCGGTTGAGCTAAAAAAATAAGTGGGGAACAAATCCTCGTCACAATAGCGAAATTTCGAGTTAGCCCGGACTACCGTAATGGTTCTGCATTTATTTGAGCCTTTTCGATTTTGTTCCTCATATGTTCTTCCGGTTTTCATATTTACTCTCGCAAACTATGTAACGTAAATGAAATATCCTTATGATTTAGCGGATTAACCTTATTTTGAGTAAAGGTATCCAAGAGACTCTTAAAACATGCCACAGTGGGTTATTTACTTGAACGCCGAATTACTGAAATGTAGCAGGCGGGTTAAATTGCGCGAACAGACCGGGAATCGAACCCAGGACCGTCGGAACACAAGCAGGGCTATCTTACCAATTGCGTTATCTGTATATTACCGAAACGGGAAATAATTGAAGTTCATTTTTTCAAGAATCACGTAACTGGCGATAATAAAATACGGGCTATCTCGAAAGGTCTCTATTGGTGTTCACCATATGAGTTAGCAATAACAATCTCATCATTACAACAAACAAGTGACTTCTTCCGTGGTGCTCACCACGACAAACGCATTTCATCCATGGCCGTACATAATAACAATTTCATTGTAACTATATTTAATTATAGTTACCCCTACCAGTATTCTTTCAACTTACAGGATATCAACTTTTCAAAATGGTATTGACTGTTCCTTTTTCCTTTCTCATGGATACAGTCACGTGTTTGGCCTTGTAGGATACCACTTTCCCTTTAGAAAATCTATTAAAAATTGGAGCTCAACTGATGAAATCTATTTCACAGAAACGATCATCCTGAGCGTTACAACTTTGGTATTATGTTTATAATATTTAGACATAAAACCGAAGTCCGTTGTCATGGCACGGTTGGCTAGAAGAATTTCCATGCACTGGCTTTAGACCATAGCACAAGTAAACATTTGCGGCACTTCGCTGGTGACATCTCTATATACAACTGCATGTGTAAATTCATTGGCGGGATGTATAACAACAATACAGCATGCAAAATTAGTACAGTAGAACCTTGCGGAAAAGTAACCTCGCTTATGAGACCACCTCACATTTAAGGACATGAATTTACAGTCCCTCAATTAATATTGAGACCTCTTTGATTATGTCAGTTACGTGGTCTTTAGAGAGAGGTTCCACTGTATAGTCACTTAGTCACTGTAAACGTGGAAATTTACGCGTGGGGGTAATTTACGCTAAATGCGCGATGAAGAAGTTTTCGTGTACTAGTCCCACAGTTGTGCCAAGAATCATCGTTTTATACAGGACTAGTCTAATCATGGTGTGACATCGCGTAAATTACCCCCACGCATATGTTTTGCATAAACAAATCGCGTAATTAACAACACGCAGAAATATCCGCGTTTGCAATTATTAAAGTAAATCTTTGTTTTACGATGTTTCACTGTTAATATTTTGTTAATTTGTGATAACCCGATTGAATCCGCCACCAACTTCAAAACACATTATGTAATCAGCAACTCTTGTTGCGTAATTTAAGTGTTTCATTTATTATGACTGATATTAAAATCACAAAAAATCTAATACTCCACGTGTTCAAATAATATTTTAATACAGGGTTGTGGATCAATTTCATCACAAATGCATCTTTATCTGCATAAAATAAATGTAAAATTCGCTAAATCCATGTAAAAAACAAAAGTCATCAAAAATCTGAAATAGATTCCTTGTGATCAAATATTTATATTCTCAAGTTAAAATAAGTTTATTGTTACATAAAATGTCTTACGTTTGAACAGAAAATAAAGTTACAATAACAGCCGATACTGTATGGGTTTTCTTTCAAAAGTATAGCATGATTAAATCTCCCAAAGAAAGTTTTCTTCTTCTTCTTCTTACAATTTTTTTTCTGAATTCATCAACTTCACGCACCTGTACATGTCTTGCGTTACATAAGTTACAAATAAACTGGTCGGTAGCGCGGTCGACCCAGGATCGTGAGGTCGTGAGTTCGAGTCCCGCCGGCGACAGGTTGGTTTCCTGTCTTTCGGATGAGACAGTAAAAGCTGAAGGTCCCGTGTCACAGTAGGTGTTGGCACGTTAAAGAACCCTACTGCTCAATGACCGTAAGTGCCGAGCATAGGCCAAACTTTGAAGCCCTTCACCGGCATTTGGTGACGTCTCCATATGAGTGAAATATTCTGGAGAGGGACGTTAAACAACAATAAACAAACAAACAAACAAATAAACTGAGGTATACTAATGCATTGTTCATACTTGTGTATTCTTGGGTACCACTGAATATTTAACATGAAAAATAATACTAATTATCATTAAACTACAGTAAAACCTGCCATAGCAGCCACCTCTATATAAGGATTACCTGTTTATTAAGGCCAGTTTTTTCAAGTCCCTTGACTGCATACTTCAACTAAATTGAACCTGTGTATAAGGGTCACCTGCACATAAAGGTCAATATTTTCTTGTCCCTTCGGTGGCCCCTATATACAGGTTTCACTGTATAATCAAACTTTAATTGATACCCATCCCGAGCTAACGTATGACAGACCACTGCGATTTAAAACGCGATACGATCGTATGACAACTCATATAGAAATTACAATTTAATTTTACTTTGAAGATACAATGCTATATATAGGTATGAATCCTACAAACTAGTTACTTCGGAGCAACGCAAATATTTTAACTAAAATCTTAAAATCTTCCAGAATTATATTAAACAACTAATGATTATAATATCTCTTAAAAGCGGTTACAAAAAAATCCTTTGTATAACATTTGCCCTGTCCGTTCTATGCAGAACACTGCCGGATATTTAAAAATCTTACAATTTGCCTAGTAACCCTATCCCTAACCCTAACCCTAACATAAACCCAACACGACCTTTTGGTTTTGTCATGTGGTCGTTTTCTTCCTTTTTCATAAAGATATAAAATGTACCAGTCGTAGGACTAACATCATAACACAAATTTATCAGATATATTTCCCATAAACAAATAAAGAGATAAAATAAGACTTAGAAAATCTTACAACTTATGCTAAGGCGGAAAGCAGTCGCAACATGGCCTTTTGCGACTTTGACATAATTAAGGATTAACTTTGACAATTTTGCAATTTATTGAGAAATAATATGGTTTGAGGCGGTGAACATTGTATACTCCGCGATTATATCTCAATAAATTGCAAAATTGTTAAAGTTAATCCTCATACTTTAATTCAAGACAAGAATAAATTGGCTTCATGTCTTAATTTTAAACTATAAACGTCAACTGAACAAAACAATATATCCGCGACTGTCGGTTGTCGTTAGCAACCGCCAACACAAAATGCTAGTAGCCATACTGAATCAGTGGAGAGGACACACAATATATCTATTTAGAATTAAGTGAAAGATACAGTTGACATATTAAGAGTTAGACAGAAGTTCAGCCGACAAATTTTGGGAGCCTAAAGTGAAATTAGAAGGCTTGAAGTTTCATCCATTCGACTTTGTTCGATATTCTGATAAGACATCATAGAGCATTTCTGGAAGTGGGCGTGTCTAAGGAACCTAACCATTATCGAGAAATAAATAAATAAAACGGCCAATCACAGTTGCTGTCTAATATAAAAATTAAATTATTTGAACATAAATTAAACCATGATATCCAACGTTTACAAGATTGGTCAAACCTACGGCTTATGCAGTTCAACCCTGCTAAGACGAAGGTTGTTCTTTTCTCTTCCAGATCACTTGATATTAAACCAAACAAAAAATGTAACAATGAATACCTTTCTTTCTCCAAATCTCATCGCCACCTTGGCGTGTTTCTCAAAGGTAACTGCAATCGGTTAGCAAGGACACATTAAACTCCATATACACGACTTTTATCAGACCTACGCTCGAGTGTGCCTCCTGTGTTTGGGGTGGTTGCCCTATATTGAATTGTCAACTGCCTTGGAAACGGTCCAGTCAGAAACCGCCAGACTCGTTTCTGGACTATACTCTTTAACCTGTAGCGAGTAATTATACCTCAAAACTGGTTAAATCCAGATGTGAAAGTTTCGAACCCTGTACATTCTATAAAATTCACAATAAATTAGTTCCTGAACATATTCATAGCCTACTTCCTCCAAGTAATAGTGGTCTTAGCCATGTGACTTCGGGCCCTGGCCGTTCAATTTTTTATTTGCATCTAAAAGGTTCAAATTCAGCTAGGAACAACCATTGTAATCAGACTCTATAATCCTTTCCACTTCAACTCTCTCCCTCTTTCCTATTAGTTTGGGAGCCAGGTGTACTTAAATCATAATATTGAGTACAAAATGATTGAGTGCTTGATTCTATTGTAAATGTCCTAATAAGGAAGAAATCGGACGTCTTAAAAGTTGCTGGGTCTTTGGGTTTGGTCACCAGGTGGACCAACAGTTGACCAAAAAGTACTTAAAAAAAGATTCGAGTACAACTTCTTTTCCAAAGTACATTCATTCGGATTACCACTCTAAGTAAGACGGCACATTTTAAGACATGAAAATGTCTGGGGTTTCTAATTAAGACGCATACTAGTTAATGGCTAATTAGCGATTTATTCACACTTTTGAGTACATCCAATATTCTTGTTGCATATCATCACTTAATGGCTCCTGTCATCATATCCATAACTTAAGACGTGATTTTCCCTGGGGTTTGTATTTAAGATGGGGGGGGGGGGGTATCTTTGGTATCAGGGAGCTCAAAACTACATTTATCAAAAGGACAGAGTACACTAATTATACTTGGAAATATGGATAAAACATTACTCAAAAAAATTTCGGTCCGTAGGGCCTACATTTTGATCCAATGCATTTTTTTTTTCAAATAAATTTTCATAACCATACATGCTGACAAAAGGCAAATTTATGATTTTTTTTATTTCCCGGTGATGTGTAGGGCAAGTGCACTTGAGAGAAAAACTGAAATAAAACAGAGCGCAGTCAAAAGTCATAACTATTTCATCCAAAATATTCAGAAGCTTGGGTGGATCTAGGATTTCAAGTTAGAGGGAAGGGAGAGTAGATAATTGCTTCTGCTGAGCTTAGCGAAAATTGTTGTAATTAATTTTTATAAACTTTCCAACTTTTTTTTTTAAAAAAAGAGTAAAGATCTACTGCAGTATAGGTTTTACTAGCGATATATAATGTTAGCTTTATATACTACTGGTTTTACACATTTGTTTTTCAACTCCTGGGTGCTTACACCGCCTGAATACTGAAAATAGTGTGCAGTTCTTATAGAGTTGATTTTTACTATACTTAAATCTATAATTTGGCGTCCAAAAGGAGAGGCGCACGGCCTCCATGCCCCCTTGAATCCGCGCCGTAGCCGAGTTAAAGTTCTGGATGTGCGCGTTGTTTGGATTGACCAATCAAATGTTCTGTTACAGGATGTCGCAAAATTGTGAAGAATTCTGGGTAACAATTTTGACAACTTCCTTCTAACGCCGAGCTGCACAAAATCGCCACATCGACTAATTCTAACGTGTATTAGAATTGTCAAAATGGGTATGCGAAGACCAAGATCGACAAAAAATCCACCAATTTTCAGCCATGAATTTTTTATTCAGAATCACGCTGACATTGTGTCATGCATCGCCATGGTGTTTGTCATCGGACTAATGTTTCAGGTAAAAAATTGTTATCAGAAATAGAACCTGGGAAAGCACCGGTAAAGATGACATGTTGGTTTCGTTCTCGCAGTAATGGTTCACAATGTGTCTTGTGCACCGGTTGACTCGTGCGTTTTATAGAGTATTTCTGCATTTCTACTAGGTACTGTGTTGAAGAAATGAAATTTAAACGACTGTTTTGTAAATTATTTTCGTTAACACGTGACGTGGCAGTCAAATATTGTGCACATCAATCATAGGGAGATCTATTCTAACAGCTGTTGAGCTATTTTTATTTTTAACATGAAATGATTTAAAAAGCTAAACTTGAATTACTTATAAAATTAGAGCCTAAATATTTGTTAACGTTTATAAATCCTAAAACGACAAAGCTACACACAAATTCAGAGGCAAACAGTGTATACATCAAATGTCTCTGAAGTTGTCCATATGGATTTTTCTTTTACTTCCAACTTCAGTGTTAGTGGACTTGTTAAAACTTACATGTGGCAGTGATGTACAGGCCTTTTTCTGTCAATTTTGGGAAAATGCCATTTACAACACAATTGGGAATTTTAATGTGAATTTGTTTCAAATTTGGAAAAAAAAGTTTGCACACTTCGTCACTTGTAAATCTACAGAGTGTCCCAAGTAATTTTTGTGCGTTGGTTTTGGCTGATTAAAGTAAAATGGCTGATACCTACCACTTAAATTCAAGGTAGTGGTATCTTATACATACTCCATTAATTATCCATGTCCATGACAAATAAAAATTAATCCATTTTGTACTACTACTAGATATTCACATTCAAATTATTTTTACATAATGTAATGGCGGCCATCTTTCGAAGTTTGAGAGCGAAAAAAAAAAGGGGGATTCATTTTGAAATTTATGACCTAATATGGGACAGACTGTAGATGTTTACTGGCATTGTATCGCGGTACTTAAATATCTTCCATGTTTTGACACATATTGACTTAAACAGCAAGTGTTGGCTTTTTTGGTCATGTGTTTATATGTATTTTTCTCCTTAATTCGTGCAAATGTTCCTTAAATGTGGCCTTTCAGTTTTTTTCTATATCGGTTTGAAAGTCCGCCATATTACGAAAAGTTATCTGAAAGGGGTTCCCCTTGTATCGTGGTAAAAGAGTTTTTACTCTCACCGCAAAGCCAAGTTTGCTTAGTCATATAAATTGAGGTGGAATGGGTTACGTGGGAATCGGATAATAACAGTGAAAGTAGATTCTGTTCTGCAAACTTGATTATCTGGATCATGAGGACCATTTTTAGGAAGGAGGTACCAGAGATTTTCGAAATGGCCACCATATTCCTTCATTTAGATTTATCTTATATTTTTCATTATCTCATCGAGCCTGTGGTCACATTTAGACTCGCCCAAATCAATAGATGTATGGTCTACTCAGTACTGTCATAATTTAGAAGTAATCAAGTTAATATTGCATGTTAAATAATTGTAAAATTTGGATTCTAAATTATACACCCCTGAATTTAGCATTCTTTGAAATGGGCGAATTCAAATGTGGCTGTAGGGGTCAGGGAGTTAAGGTGGCAGTCTACGCCATGTGGGAATTTTTGTTACTTCAAATTTGGGAAAAGCACAAAACCATTTCCTATCTCTTACATGTTAAATATACCTTTTGATTGCATAGGTTAAACCAAGAATTCCTGTTAATTGCATGAAATATTCCCCAAAATGAGGGACAATGTTCTGATAATGATAAAGAGTTTTTGAAACTTGCTGGTCTTACCAGAAAAACCAGTGAATTTTACAAAAGTCTGATGAAATGTATCTGATAACTGGTCCGAATGACCAGTAAAAAATTTTCTTTGACCTGTGAAATTCATATATATATATATATATATATATATATATATATATATATATATATATATATATATATATATATATACACATACAGTATTTATATGTGTCCTGGTTTACTTCGAATTTCATTTAATAAAATATTTCTTTTTAACACTAATTATGTAAGTTTTGTCTATTAATCAGATGAGTAAAATTAAACTTTTTTTGCTATTGATTTAATTTTATGTATTTGTACTAGGGCTGTCATTGATAGACTCGATATTGATATAAAAATTGATTCGATAAGATAATCGATAAATTTTTTTAGTATTGTTACATTTCATAATGCATTTCACAGTATGTACTTGCTTTTACAATTTCCAAAATTTTCCATTTGTTTTACTTTTTACTTATCGATATATCAATATCTAATTTCAGAATCATGTTGCCGAAGTCCGGATTTTACTCTATTATTTTATAGTAAAAAAACCTTATAAAACCGGTCCTTCTAAATTCCGAACATCAGACAAATTTTCACAGCGAAATCATGTTAATGTTCTAAAATATTGATTTTTCAAGAGATGAGCAAGTACACACGGCACTGCCAACCATGCTTGTTATTTGGTGTTTACATCAGTCAAATTTCTATAAAAACTTTTAAATCAACAAACACTACGTCTAAATAATGAAATTCAAACCCTCCAAAAACCGGACAAAATTGACGGTCCGAACGAGGATCAGTTTCGGAAGTTGCACTGTAATTGTTTTGTTTAGTTATTTTTTGAAGTGCTATAGCTAAACCGAAGTATTGAAAAGAATGATTTTGATGTTGTTTTGTTTTTGTATTCTTCCTTCAGGCGACAGCACCAGTGGCATCCCTTTTTGTTACATTGCAACACAATGTGACTAAAAATGGTAAGTTAAACTTTAACAAGGCATAGATTTTGCACCCCATCATAGGGGGCTGAAATAAGGCCCCATCCCCCATGCAAATAATGCATAAATTTTTTCCCAATTAAACTCAAATTACGATTAATTTGAAGAGATTCTTGTAAATTTGTCAAACAGTTTTGTGTATTTTTAGATTTCTTAATTTCAATAAAAAGTATTAATGCAACATCTGCTCAGTATACCGTAAAATAGGTCAACTTCTACATGAATAAACACATGAGCAAAACGGGTCAACTCATCAAAATCATCAAACTGCAAATTAGGTCAACTGAAGTAAATTCGAATGTGCACATCAAACTGCAAATTAGGTCAACTTATCTAAATTAGCATTTCCATATGATCACACTGCAAAATAGGTCAACTTATCTGTTAGTCAACATGTGCTCTTTGCTGCATTTTAAATTCTATTTATATTTTTTCAGCGACTGATTCCGATAACGAGATGATATATTATACTAATGGGTTTAAGGACATATTCTGCACATTTTTCTACCTTCTGATTTGTGTTGTCGTCCATGCTGTGATTCAAGAGTACATTCTGGACGTAAGTATTATGTATATTACATGTAACTACAAACTACTGTGCACTTGGAAAATTTTTGCCTCCAGTTATTCACTTTAGGACAGAAAAGGAGAGCTGTCATGGCTCCATAGCAGAATGCTCGATTTGTAACTGACTTTTTCCTGTCCTTAGGATGAGACAGTAAAAACTGAGGTCCTGTGTCATAGTAAGTGTCGGCATATTAAAGAACCTCACTGCTCAATGGACGTAATTTCCGAGCATAGCCCAACATTTGAAGCAATTCACCGGCATTTGGTGACATTTCCATTTAAGTGAAAGATTCTTGAGTTGGACATTAAACAACAATACAACAACAACGACAGAAAACATATTCACCCTGTCTTAAATTCGCCCTGTATCACCATAATCTTGTGGCTGGCATAATTGTCTTGTGTTTCAAATATTAAGCTTGAAAATTTCACGTTGATTTTAAATTTACCTTATCAACTAACATCTAAGGACAAAAACGGCAAAAATTAAACAGGAGCAAAAGGTATACATTATTAAGTTTGTAATCACTACACTGATCTATCATTTCTCTACTTTTTGGGTGCTTCCAAGGTCCCCATTCCCTTATCTGAAAAAGGTTACCTTGATGTTATGATATAATGTTAACTCGTTGACCCCTAGAGACACATTTGGACTTAGTCATTACTTTACAGCAGAGTCCATTGTTTTTCAGGGGGTTGATGAGCTATGGAACTGAAAAACTTAGGAATTTTTCAAATTATGATTTGATGTATAATTTTGTCATAAAAGTTGAAAATTATGTTGAGTATGGTACTCAAAATAATCTTAGCATGTACTCGAACTAATTTTTCTAAATTTCTGAGTTTTCTTTCTTTACAATGTACAACTATGCCCGAAAGACATACAAAAAATACGGTTGCAGCATCGATTTGGTGTGTTTAACTCATCAACCCCTGAAAAACAATGGACTCTTCCGTAAATCAATGACTTAGACCGGTCCAAATGTGTCATTAGGGGTGAATGAGTTAAGTTTGGGGAATTCAGGTCCTGAACAAAATATGGCTTTTAGTCAAACATGACTTTTGGGAATGTCTCCAAAATTGACGATAATTTGCATGATAATTCAATGCACCAGGCTGGGTGGGATGCCATACATTTTGCATGTTCACCTTAAACTTACGCCATTGTTGTGTTGTTATTTACATTTCTTAATTAAATTTTCTTATTTTATTTCTACCCAGAAACTAAACAGGAAGATGCACTTGTCTAAAGTGAAACATAGCAAGTTTAACGAGTCTGGACAACTCTTGGCATTCTATGGAGCATCGGCTGTATGGGGAGCAGACATCATTGTCAGGGTTTGTGTTCAAATCTTTTTTGTCCATTTGGAAATTGGCTAGAAAAATGTTTATCCAGGGATTTTTTTTGGGGGGGGTCTGTGCAGGTCAGGAATAAGGCCCCATTCACAAAAGCAAAATTTTAACATTTTCCCCTGCCATGTGCAAGCTATGTTCTCTTATTATAGATGTTAGTTATCTGGATATTTCTGGATGTTTTATTGCTATCTGGAAACTTTCTGGAGTTTGATTACTTTTCCGTGATTAAGTTTAAACCCAATTACTTCGATTTTTCTCGGTAATTAGACAGACCTTCAAGATACGTTTCGGGTTCATTTGACGACTTTTGCCATCTTTATTTTCATTCGTTGATTGTAACTGAATTGACAAATTAGCATCGATGTTGCATTGACTCATTGCGAAAGCGAGGCTGATATCTTTATAGCACATGGTGACTGAAATTTGAAAATCCAACATGAGCGTTTATTTATATTGAAAAAAGCACAAAATTGATAATTATTTTTTAAGTCCCTTATTGTAGTAAAAAACGCCAGAAAGCGTGTCAGAATCAGTCTCAGAGCATCTTTACTTTCAATGGTTATAGAGGCCTAGGGGGCTGTGAACTCTATTGACCCCAGACCCCCAGCCTTTATTGGCTGAAATAGAAATTGCATGGATTTTTTTCAGTCGGCCACAAGCATCTATATCTTCTGACAACTCTTGTAATTTAACTATCATGATAAGTATGCTGTGATTTGTTTGACCTTTCAGGCCACAAAATGACAGAAATCTTTGTAACCCATTTACAGGTTACACTAAAAGGAATAACCGTAACCTGCAGGTTACGATAGCAATAATGAAGACTTCAAAAAATGAAATTCATTGAGAACGAAAAAGCGGTTATGTGATTTGTATATGTCGTAACCTCTATGTAACCTGAACGATGATCGCTCCCATGTTATTTTGTGGTCTGCCCTTTAAATGTTGTTGACATTTCTGAATAAGTGTCAAATTTAATTTTATAATGCTATACTTTGTTGATTCATCTGTACTTTTGAGGTTATAAAGAAAAGTTTTATTTTTGATTACCGATATTTCTTTGTTTTACAGGAAAGCTATCTAAATATTAACCAGCTATGGGAAGGGTATCCACACAGTGAATTGACGTAAGTTACCTTTTTAATCTTTTTTTTTTGGGGGGGGGGGGAAGAGGATGCAGGGCTCACCCTGGACACAGAAAATTGTGGGCCAAAAAATAAGCCAGCCAAAATATTTTTTAGCCAAATGAAATTTTGCTTAGCCACTAGGCAGGTCAATGCATTTTGATACAAATATGTTTTTAATTCTAACATAACATGGTGGTGACTAATGGGGACTACACATACATATGCCACAATGTGGCACACTAGTTACAAGTCTGGTGGTTTACTTAATAATCAACTGTACCCTTGTGACTGACGCTGTGTGCATTGATGATGTAGTTGTCTGTTATCATGCTGTATCTTTCTCTTTTGAATGCCAGAAGTATAACTGTCCTTCAGATGAGACGGTAAAAACCGAGGTCCCATGTCACAGTAGGTGTCGGTATGTTAAAGAACCCTCACTGCTCAATGGCCGTAAGTGTCAAGCATAGGCCAAAATTTGAAGCCCTTCATTGGCATTTGATGACGTCTCCATATGAGTGAAAAATTCTTGAGTAGGACGTTAAACAACAACAAACAAACAAAGCCAGCAGTATTATGCTCACAAAACATACCAAAAAAGACCAAAAAATTGAAGCCAGAAAATTAGTCAGTCTTGAAAAAAATTTCGTCAAGTGAAGTCCTAAATGAGCAAATGAGTTTATACCAAACATTATTATTTGCATTAATTTCAGTTTAACCCTTCCACCCCTAAGTGTCTAGATGGTATGATCTTTTCTGTTGTTTAGACCAGTCTATTATGGCCTGTAGGGTTTAAAGGGTTGAACTGAATAAAAACAAACAATTTTAGTAGTACATTCACTAATTTCCACTCAAAATGACATAGGTTTCGCCGTTTTCCCTGCCCTGTTTCCCTTCAAAGAGGAGATATGATCAGACCAACACCAAACCTTATACATGTACATTAGATATTGGTGTTCAGTGCAGACCACAACATGGGAGTGATCGTTCAGGTCATATGGAAGTTACGACAAATACAAATCATGTAACCTCCTTTTTATTCGTGATGAATTTTATTTTTTAGTCTTCATTATTGCTAAATTGTAACCTGCAGGGTATGACCATTTTTTCTGGCAACACTTTATCAGTTGTCTCCTACTCCAAAAAAAATTGAAAGCCTTGCACCCCTCCCTCCCTCAAAGAGGTGTTTGACTGTGTTTTTCTAATGTTGAAACATTATAAATATAATATGTCATTTTTCGGAAAGTTCTTCATCAGAGGATACCTTTCTTGTGTACTGTATAGTTGCTTTTATTCCGGGGGGGGGGTTAATTTCGCTATACTCACAGTCATAAAAATTTGTGAAATTTAATACCTGCGAATATAATATATTACATATATCATTTATCAGAAAGATACTTCCTGTAACCTATCTTGCGCGAAATTTAATACTCGTGAAAAAGTTCCTCTCGGAAAAAAACGCAAAAAATTCTCCCAGTGAAATCAAACAACTATACAGTAATCATCTACTCTTAAAGCGTCGGATGTAAAACCTTGAAACTTCGTAGAACCATTTTGTAACTTTGTTGTATACTTGTTTCATTCAATTAATGCACTTCCAATAAATTGTCCACTGCAGAATTCATTCATCCAGCAACCCGGCCAATTGAGTCTTAGTCTTAGACCCATTTTTATATATAGACGACAAAATTTCAGATTTTGTTTAGAAAAAACAAAATAATTTCAGGCAAAACTGCTTGAAATAATTTGGGACAGGACATTTCCGGTGGGACAGTTGGGATATTCATCATACAAATCTCTTTTGTTTTTTTTTTTGTATTTTTGGTCTTATTATAATATCTTTATAAAGATTACATCCTTAATTGTTTCTTTTTTAGGTTCATTGTCAAGTTCTTCTTCATTCTCCAGATAGCATATTGGATTCACAGTTTTCCTGAATTGTATTTTCAGAAAGTCAAAAAGGTAACATCCCAGTTTTGTAAGCCATACTGAGAACGATTTATACATATTGGAATTTCAAAGTAAAGAAAAAAAGCATTTTCAAACCAATGTCTCATATTAATATTTTCTGTTTTAGTTAAAATGTTGTATATTTTCCCAATTTTGTCGACTCTGAACCCTGAATTTTAGGAGATGGGGAAATCCCTGCTGAATTGCAAATCTCAGATTTTGCATTTAAGAATGCTACCCCTGAGGATCAAGGTACCTTTGTTTTGTCCTCAAGGTAAAGGTTGGTTCTATTATTCACAAGCTTTTGGCAGTTCCAGAAAATTGGAAAAAATAATTTCATACTCTATACACTCGAGCAAAATTCTGATTGTTTTATTTCTCAGATGTACAGTTTGTAGATGAAAAGGGAATTACTTTCCTAGAATTTTAATATTTTTTTTTTTTCAAATTTTTTTTTTTTTCTTTGCAGGATGAGATGTGGGCTCGTATACAGTATGCTTCCTTGTATATCATATTTATAACCGGTGCATACGTACTTAAGTAAGTGCTTTTATTCCCTGATTGTTTGGATTGTAAAGTCTTTAAAACATCAGTTCTAAAACATTAGGTTGGAGAAAGGGTGAAAAAAATGATTAAATATGACGTTTGAATGATTCTTGATTTTTTAACAATGACTGAGTGTGTTATTGGCCGAATGTTTCCCTGAACCTGCATGCTCAAAATATTTGGTAACACTGAAGTGATGTCGAGGAACATATTTTCGAAACCTTAAGTTTACAAATTTGGCACGCAAAGGACACAAACAAGTATCAGGTGTCAAGCTTAAAGGGGCATTAGCTGTGTTTTACCAAAAAAACAAATATTTCGAATTTTTGTACTTTTACTACTTGTACTTGAAGTATAATAACAAATAAGAGTTATACACAGGCATAAAAATCTTATATTCCTATATATTTTGTAAAAATTATGTCCGGTCCATTGTGGTATCTATATACAAATAGTAAGGTTGAGTTAATCAGTTGCAAGTGAAAAAGTGCCAAATCTGGATTTCTTGAGCAATTTTCACAAAATGTGTAGGAATTTACGATTTTATGTCTGTGTTTATCTCTTATTTGTTATTGTCTATCAATCTGTATAAGAAAAAGGAAAATAAAAGTTTTGAAAAAAAACCATAGCGACGGGTGGCCATCTTGGATTTTGACCAAAGGAAGATTTTTACCGCTGCTTCTCGGAAAGGACTGAAGGGATCTCCGTGAAATTTCACATAAAGATTTCCCTTGAGGTCTAGTTGTGCATATTACATTTACAGAGAGATCTGAATCCATCATGGCTGACAGTGGCCATCTTGGATTTTGACAAAAGGATGTTTGTTACTGCTATTTCTCAGAAAGGACTGATGGGATCTCATTGAAATTGAAGGTTCCCCTTAAGATCTTGTTGTGCATATTGCATTTTCAGAGAGATTGGAATCCAGTCTGGCCGACATGCGACCATCTTGGGTTTTGACCATAGGAAGTTTGTTATTGCAATTTCTCAGAAAGGAATGAAGGTATTTCCTTGAAATTGGACATGGAGGTTCCCCGTGAGGTCTAGTAGTGCATATGATATTTTCAGAATTTGGAATGTATATGAGATAAGATATTACATAAAATATGCATGTAAAATTTTTCGACAATGACATTTCATATTGCTTTAATTATTCTCAATTTTCTAGTATTACATTATTCTTGAAACAAAATTATTTTCAATTTTCTACATTTCAGTTTTTCAAGAGTGGCTCTTTGTATGCTAGTTTTGCATTACATTGTGGAGTTTGTGTTCCATCTAGCTCGGCTTTTATACTTTGCTGAAAAGTCAGACTTTGCAAACACGGGGTAAGTGAAGTACTGCAGAATCTCGTTGTCTTGAATTTCATGAGACCACCCCATTTACTTCGAGATATCCCAGATTCAAGAATACCAAAATTTTCAGTTCATCTAATTTCTATTCTTATTGGACAACGGATAGATCTATTCAGGGTACTGCTTAATTCAAATTGGTTTTGAGCAAATATTAATTACACTTTTACTTAGCTCATTGTCCTTTGTATTGCAGGTGAACTATTAACTTGATTTTTGCGTACAAAATATAATTTGGAGACAAGAAAGGACAATTCTATAATAATTCGATCTTTCAGACCAGAAAAATACTTCGATATATGCGAAAATTATCGAGATAAAAAAATTAAAGAAAAGTTGTATAGATATATGGTGAAATAATCGGGACCGGCCGTTTGACTCCTCTAATTTTGACATAACCAGATTCCACTTATATAGATATTCTAATGCGCCAAAATCAACAATCGTGATTATTTCTGTTATTGCTTACAAATGTATGATGGTGGAGTGTTCACCTGGCCTGGTGAAAGGTTACAGGCTCATAACAATGTCAGACCTGAACGTTTCTAATACAGACAGTGAATGTTCACTCTTTAGATGCTAAATTGCATGAGAGATGAGCGTCACAACTGTGTCAGAGTAAATTTAAAACTGAAGTAAAAAATATCAATATTTAAACATATTAAAACTTCATTTGTCTTCTTTAATTTCCTGACTGAAGAAACGTGGGAGAGAAGGAGGGAAACTATAGGTTTTGTCTGTCTCCCTCTGTCTATCTGGTTAAAATTTTGTTTAATGTTTTGTAATTGCTCACCATTTATTCTATAGTTTCATCGGCAATCTCAGAAAGAAGTCATTGTGTTAAATTTTCCGTAAGCTACATAATTATCCTATTTTAGTAATCTTCAAGAAAAACTTTTTCCTTATATATTTGCTATCATTTCTTAACTTATCAACCCCTTAAAACAATGGACCCTTCTGTAAATCAATGACCTAGAATAGTCCAAATGTGTCTTTAGGGGTGAATGAGTTTAACATTTGAAATTGTTTTATTTCTCTGAATCAGGTCATTCTTGCTGTAAAGTTGTATTAATCTGTTCTTTGTTTTACAGATTTATGGTCTTCAACGGACTGTTTGTGCTTGTGAGACTAGGAACCATAACTCTGTCAGTTTTAACTTTTTGGTAAGTTGTCTATAGAATGATAAGTTGAGACTGCGAAACTTGTGTCTTTATTTTGTCACAATCCAGAAAATGCAGTTATAAAACAATCCGGAATTTGATTTGAAATTGTTTTGCCTCGGACGGAAATGTCGTCATTTCATTGGATACAAGGGGTCTTATGACTGCCTTCCATGATTCTATGGACGGTCGGTAAAAAAATAGACGGCAATGGATGTTTACAAAATAAGAATATATGGTCCTCGACAAAATAAAACAGTTATTAGGTTGGGTTACTGACCATCCATGGGAATATGTCTTGTACTTAAAGCTCATGGGATGCGAGTTCCATGGACTTGTCAACCTGACATTTTCCTGTGGACGGTCAGTAACAAACCTTATATCTGATTATGTCATTCTTTAAAAGGGCACTAGCTGTGTTTTTTTTTTTTTTTTTGTCCCCCACTTTTGCCAAAATGGGGGATATTAATTTGCGTTTGTCCATCTGTCTGTCTGTCTGTCCCTCTGTCTGCCAAGCTTCATTTCCGTGCAATCACGGCAACAAATATTATCTGATTTTCTTCAATTTTGGTAACATGGTTAAATGCCTAAAGGGTTTGGCCAAGTTCGATCGCTACTTTTGGGGCACGTTATTTGGCGGAGTTATGGCCCCATGATTAACGAAAAATGTCATTTTCTTTGCAGTTTCCGTGCAATCTCTGCAACAAATATTATCTGATTTTCTTCAAACTTGGTAACAAAGTTTAATGCCTAAAGGAAAATTACTTGTTTCAACCTAACCTTAAAAAGAGTTTCCTATAATATGATTGCCCCTTTACGAAAAGGGGGAAAGCGGGGGATATAAATTCTACGAATTAGCTTGTTTTTTTTGTTTTTTTTTATTTTCTTTCCTTTTCTACTACTTAGCTTTATATATATAATAACAAAAAAGATATACACAGGAGGAAAAATTATTAAATTCCTATATATTTTGTAAAAATTGCTTGAGAAACCCAGTTTGGCACTTATTCGCTTGCAATTGATTAATTCATCTTACTATTTGTATACGCGTACCACACTGGACCTGCCCTTATTTTCACAAAATATATAGGAATATAAGATTGTGGCACATAAAAAGCCTTGGGGAAATAAGGACCCCACAAGCAAGGACACATACACACACATTAAATATATCTCTCTGTCTGCCTCACAGGGACAAGTGGCAAGGGCTTTAAGTAGTCACGCCGCTCGTTAAATCGAGCCAGAGCAAGCAATACCCTGTCCCATACCATAGACTTAAAATGGTGGTGACTGTTCCTTCACCAAGTGCTCAGCATACAAAGTGAAAGTCACAGGTTTGTTTGGAGGAGACTTCAAACTGAGGTCCTTTGTCACAGTAGACATGACATCTAATAAACGCCTCATTGGCGCCTGGCCATAGCATTCACAACAATTTTTGTTACTTTACTCCTCCAGTGTGTACTATGACCTTCAAAAAGTTTATTACATCGCAAAGAACTATTCTGATTGGTCAAAATTCTTGAAAACACAAAAATTTCAAAGAAATTCATGGTCAGTGTCAGTTTTTTTTTATTTTGTTTTTGTAATTTTCACGATATGAGTGACAAAATGAGTTTCTGATATCTCCGTAAAAGAGAAACATACTTGTTTATGTTACATGTACGTGTTGTATATTGCAGGTACGGACTAGAACAGAGTAGCCAATCCTATTTAGATGTTGCCTCAGGCAACTTTAACACACAGATGATTAGGTAAGACTATGTGTATATCTCACTTTGAACCGCTTGCGGGAACCTAGTGGTATAGCGTTTGACTCGCAAACGAAGGTCTCTGGGTTGATTCCCAGACCGGGTCATACCAAAGACTTTAAAAATGGTGGTGACTTTTCCTTCGCCAAGCGCTCGATATATGAAGTGAAACTCACAAGTCTTTCGAATGAGATTGAAAACCAAAGTCCCATGTCATGGAAGGCGTGACATGTAAAAGAACCCTCACTACATTGGCGTCAGTCCATAGCTTAGGTCCATTTCTATCCACTGATTGTGCAGGGTACTATGGTATATGGTATTGTGGTCACTATGTCCTCTTGTTTTCTCGCACAGTTAACACAACATTAGAATGGCTGAGAGATATTTCTAAAGGTGTATTTGACTTGGTTGTTTATGGTTGTAAAATGAAAGATGTTTAAATATACAGTAAGACTTGCTACTGGACTGGACACAAGACGGACCAGTATTCATACGCCGTAAACTTTATAAATGCTATGATACGTTTGAAAAAGAATCATCGATAATTTGAATTTAAATTATATGTGTTGTCAGAAGCATTATTTTTAATTTTGCTTATTCTTTTCCTATGCAGAATAAATTGTTTAGCGGCAGTCTGCTTGCTCCAAGCCTGGATGATGTGGAACTTCATCAATTTCCATCTCCGGAGAATGAGAGAGAGAAGTGGCGTCTCGCGCAAACTTAAATCACCAATCAAGAAAAAATCTAAAGGTATCAATTTTGCCTGTATCAAAACACACTTTCTCTGCATTTTCAATATGTGCCATTCTCTGTTGGTAAACTTATGCGACTCTGTTGGTAAATATGTGCCACTGTATGTTTGTAAATATGTGATACTATGTAAATATGTGCCACTACCTAAAATATGTGCCACTATGTAAATTTGTGCCACTACCCTGTATGTAAATTTGTGCCACTATGTAGAACATGTGCCACTATGTAAATTATGTGCCACTTAATATGTGCCACTATGTAAAATATGTGCCACTATGTAAATTTGTGCCACTATCTTGGTAAATATGTGCCATTCTCTATTGGTAAACTTGTGCCAATCCTCTGGTAAATATGTGCCACTGTATGTTTGTAAATATGTGCCACTACCCAGTATGTAAATTTGTGCTACTATGTAGAACATGTGCCACTACCGATATGTAAAATATGTGCCACTATGTTAATATGTGCCACTATGTAAAATATGTGCCACTATGTTAATATGTGCCACTATGTAAAATATGTGCCACTATGTAAAATATGTGCCACTGTGCAAAATATGTGCCACTATGTAATTATATGCCACTGTATGTGTGAACATATTCCTTTGCATTGTGTCTGTGTGTGCTTGTAACAGGTTTCTATGACCAAATAATAAGTGTATCGTGCTGTATATTGTAAGCTTTCAAGGTATATACATGCTATAGAATCTTTGAAATTATAAAACTAGTTCTCCACTGTTGTTCAAGAGGTTGATAAACCCTTTTTGGGACAGGTTCCCTTTTAATTGGGAATTTTACGTCGCAATGGGTAAAATTGGGAAAAAGATAACTACAAAATGTATGGTCATTTACAATGTACATTTAATGCATAAGAATAAAGACACACAACTTGTGATTCATTTAACTTCTCTTATTTAACTGACAACATAGCAGTTCATTCATGTACTAAATTCTCTTTTTTAACATGGTGAACGTAATTGGGAAATTTTTGCTCAAAATTGGGAAAAACATAGCAGATTTTGCATTGGGAATGGGGCCTTTTACCGGACCCACATGTTGATGATATTAATCCCTGATCAATGGGCCAAATTGAGAGAAAAGTAATTGTGGTCATTTTAGTCATAAGAATAAAGACAAAAGTTGTGGTTCATTTAACATATTTTATTTAACAGACTAACATGGTTTCCATCTGAACACTTGGAAGTATAGTTTTAACTAAAATTCTCCTTTTTTTGATTTACCGTAATTTATCTAATTAAGGCGCCCTTTTTGGGATATTTCAGATTTATGGGCGCCTTAATTTGTGTCAAAAAACTAAATTTCAGTTGATAAGGCGCCTTAATTGGAGTTTTGTCGATCTCGGGTTTGAAATCAACCTCAAAATCCATGCAACATGTCGATGATAAATACGGTCTAGATGTTGTTTATTTATTTGTATTAATCAATCCAGATCATTATCAGCTACAAACATTTATAAAAGTGTAAGATTTCTGTGAATAAACATTTCTTTTATGTTGTTTATTTAGTGTACCGCATGATGAAAACGACTCTCGAGTCCACGCTGTCACTCGGAATTATACTCTGTTCTTAACAAGTACTGATCCATAATCAATCAAGTTTGTCATAATAAATACTCTTCTTTATCATCATGCTGGTGTAATTAATGTAGCAAGTCTTTAAATTCATATTGTTGTAAATTATATCAAGAGGAAAGCTGATTTCAAATTGAAAATGAAATCCCGGTAATGTACGAAATTATTTGTCAGACATTCAAGAAATAGACTTTAACCTGTGCTGCCATCTCCTAACTGCTTAGACGTCCCCAGTTAGGTGGTAAATCAGCCAGTTACTAATTAGGCATGCCCTAAAATAAACAATCAATAATGACTTTTGGTATCAATTATGTAACTGACAATGCTGAATTAAAAATGCCGATACGGAAATGTTAAAACACGTGGTTTTTGGAAATCGGGATCGAAGTACCGACTAATGTGTATTGCCTAATGTCTGCTGATTCACCGACACGAAGTTTAGAAATCTATATATCAAATACCAAGGCAAATAAATAAATGTCTGAAACCAATACAAAGTCAAGACAGTATTACAAAACAATTATAATGGACGCTTTAACACCACAACTCGGATTAAACTTAGTAACTGTACTCTGCAATCACATAACTGCCCGAGGGAAAATAAGTTCTGCTTTCAAGCTGAAGACTGAAGTGAAGATGTTGTGAGTCGATCTAATCAGTCTCTGTTCGTATCTAAAATCTGTTCGGTAATGAATTAATCGACCTGAGGTTAAAAGATCGTCTGATTTATTTACTGTATGTTATCATTAAAGCTGTCAAAAAAGTTTCATTTTCATTTTTTGGGGGGGGGGGGGGGGGGGGTTATTTTTTTTTTTTTCGTTTCAAAGGGCGCCTTTATTAAAATAAATTAACATAATTTTGGTCTTGGTGGAGCCTTAATTAGAGCAGCGCCTTATTAGATAAATTACGGTAATACCAATTTTATATGTCATGATTCTGATGATAAACATAATTGGGAAATTTGTGCTCAAAATTGGGGAAAAATAGCGGATATTGCATTGAGAATGGGGCGTTTTACAGGACCCTCATGTTGATGATATTAATCTCTGCGTTCATGAGTCAAAGTCCTCATGCATATATGAAGTTGAATCGTGTCATAGTAAGTAAAATTTAATTCCATTGATATCTTTCTATTTATAGCTCAAGAAGAAGATTTTAACTCCTTGACAGAGGCGGATCAGAATACAGCTGCGGAGAATGGTGTTCGTACACGAGCCCGTAACAAGAAGAATTAAGATTATGCACTTTTACATGACGTGTACTTTCTTGCACATTCTCTTTAAATTTTCAAGCAGGATGGAAATCTTTATGCAAAATAATTATGTTTTTTTTTCACCGAGTTAAAGCTACTATATTGTGCTAAGTATCTTAGAGAAATGATTGATTACTATGGTAACGTAATAGGTTAAAATCAATTTCATATCAAGGTGTTCAGCAGTCAGCATTATAATTGTAATCTGATAAGTTATAGAAGTTTTTTTTTAGGGGGGGGGGGTGGGGGCAAAGGAGATATATTTAGAAAGAATTTCTTTGGGGGGAGGTACAGTCAGAGAAAATATGGAATGAATCTTTTGGGGGAGGGCAGGAGGAGTAAATTTGGATGCTTCAGTGATACAGAAATACAAATTTCTGTTGGATATCTCCATTGATTTCTCCCTATCATTGTTATGAACGTATGAAGTTGTAAGTCAATATTGTGCTTAGAAAAATAGCAGTTCATCATTCATGATATATTGGCCTCCATCTCATGCTGGATGTTTTGTCTGTTGTAGAAAATACATGGGACAAATTTTTAAAAAAACCCCCCAAAAAACAACAACAATAACAAAAAACATGTTGACTCTCAACAACATAAACCAACCAGCAAGGATACTGTAGAGAGTTTAATCTATTCAGGCATCATTAAGTTATATACCCACTCCAATTTGTTTAGACTAAACTTACCTCTGACATTGAAGAGTCGATAACTCCGAAATAGCGAATGTGGTTAAAACATTCCATTCATTGTAGACACCATAAATGACGGATCACCTTTCTAATTGAGTTATTTTCACTTCATGTGTGAGGTCTAATGATTTAGATATTGCTTGTTATGGGTTTACTTAACCTATCAACCCCCTGTGGTCACATTTAGACTCACCCGATTCAGTAACTGTAAAGTCCAAATTGTCTAAATTCAGGGGTGAACGAGCTGATATTGAATGTAAAATCATTTTGAAATTTTGATTCTCTGTTCTACACTCCAGAACACTGACAGTGGACTGTACCAAACTATGAAAAGAATGAGTCCAAATGTGACTACAGGGGTCAAAAAGTTAATTGTCATCATATAATGGTTGAATTTTTATACATCTAGATAAATTAAATGATTTTTTTTTTCTGCATTGTTGTCTGCATCTCATTATTTCTCTTGAAATATATCATCATCTTGCAAAAACAAAATTATTACGCACAAAGGTACAATAATGTCAACCACCGTTCTGTTTGAAATTAGAATGTTAGAATTTATAGAAGTGAATGAGACAGAATATTGAATAAGATGAAATAAAAAAAAGAAAATATAAAAAGGAGGGGGAAATCTTCAACCCTCGAAATCTCTAGACCTACCTTTCTTAGTCGTTCTGTTAGATAATGGTGTCGACTTTATAGGAAGGGGATATATTGCCTTGTCTACATTTTTCAGCAACAAGATTTGATAATTAATTTATTAGAATATTAATTGACAAACCAGATTGATTACACTTGACATAGTTAATTGTTTTCATGGTGATCTTTGGGTACACTGTTTCCGAACTTCGACTTTGATACTTTAATTTTGATATTTAATATTGATAGAAAAAGTTGTTGAGTTTAGAACATTGTTACTTAAAAAACGAGTTGAGAACATTACGAGTTGAAAAAAATGTGAAAGTAAATTTATCGCAGTGTTGTCACAATTATGTGTAGATGTAATTATTGATGTTTTCAAAAGTTGTAAATCGAAGTTTTTTGTCAAATATTTTAATGTATTATGAATTAGACGGAAATTTTTTTTAGGGCTGCACTCTACGAGTCATACAATCTTCAGCATTTCAATGTTATATACTGTGTTATATGATAGTGTTAAGGTGCTGTTATGTGGTTATACATGTAACAAGTATCATTCAAGTGTTGTAGCATGCGTTAATTAACAAATTAGGCAAACAAAAATGTTTTGGTTAACGGGCACTGCCACATTGCTTAAAAAGTCGCCGCATTTTATGTTTCTTATCCGTCTTTCAGATGTGATGAATGATGTCTTTCTTGCCAATTAAAAGAAGTCGAAATGTCAAATTGCAAGAACAATTGCCGTAAACAGGCTGTGGGTGGGCATGTTAATTATTGAGGGTGTTAATGATTATACAACAACAGGGCATACAATTGATATAAGTAATTAAACAAAACAAGGAAAACATTCCAAAAAAAAAATAGATAACAAAAATTGATAAAAAATAAAAAATCTCCAGTTCTGAGAGTTTCTAGCTGAAAAATTACCAAATTTTCAGTTGTGGCACAGCAGTTGAACTGATTTCTGTCACATGTATGATAATAATGTATGTCTGACAAAGTCAATCATTAGGTCAAAAAGTAAAGCTCTAAAGTAATGCTGTATCTCAAAAGAAAATTTCCTTGTATAAAAATAATATTGAATAATTTGTAGCTCATCTGTTATAGCATATGATAATACTCAGTCGTCAAAAAAAAAAAAAATTAAAAACAAAAACACGCCTGCCTCACTTTTGAATTTTCAATAAGTGCTCGTTAACCTAATCATTGATTTTGTTTGGCCTTAGCTGTGTAAGTTTTTTTTTCTTTTTGTCATATGTCTGGTAGTCATCAAAACATGTAGACCCCTTAGCTTTGTGCTGAGGTATTATTACTGCCAACTTTTCCCTTTGCACGTTTCTTTGTGAGTTGTCTCCCCATAGCTGTAGACAAAGGTGCATATTGTATACCTGGGAATTTATTTTTTTTGCAATTTTTTTGCCCCGAGGGGATGAAGTCATGATGAAGGCAAAGTTTCAAGCTTGTTTCCAGAACCGTGGACATACATTTCATCCACTTGACTGATAATTTAGGGCAAGTTTAAGATGAGGTGAAAATGGTTTCTGTCTCAAAAGTGCAAAAATTTCCTATGATACAGTATTACCTCATGTTCTAATTTTAGATTGCACTCTTCGAGTTGTCTCCCTTTGGCAGAGGTACTATCTGTTGTTCTTTCTCTGCGAGTTGTTTCTCGTTACCCCCCAAAATAAAGAGACCTTACTTGACACCATCTTATAGGCTGGTCAACGGCAGATCTCAAGAATTTAGGACAAAACCCTACCTCCAGCTTAAAGGCGAATCGATGTATTGGCCAATATATAAAGTACAAAATATCTATACATTCTACCACAGTCTTAAAAGTTACCTGTACATTTTTTAAACATGTCCACAAACTACGTACATTACCGTTAGCTGATATTTTGTATGCCAATGTTGCTTCTTTTTTGACCTTCTGAACTTTTGAACTCTGACCAGGTGTTCCTGCACCTTTAAGAAAAAGGGTTGATCTGTTTACTTAACCAGTGTAGATGTTGTTTTTACATGTATCGGTTTATTTGTAGTATTGTAAAAATTGAGTTAAATGTGTTATATATTTGTACAATTTCATATCATTTGTCTCGTGTAGTTTATTGTAGGATCCATGACTATTATTATAGATAGATCACTGTAGAGTTTAACAAATTTGCGCCATTTTGTACTCATTTCAAATAGTTTGTAAAGTATTAATATTACAGAAAATCGGTGCAAAGTATGGAAAGGAAGGAAAATTATTTCCTTGAAATATTTGGTTTTTTTTTTTAATATATCCTGAAGTGATGTTCAGGATTTTGTTTGTTTGTTGTTGTTTTGTTTTTTTTAAATCTTTTTGGGGACAGTTATCATTTTTGTATGATAATTATGACACATTTTATAATATTTTCAAGAATTGTTTAAATCAAGTTATTGGTAGACAGAGAATGTATTGTACACTGGTTGCCTGGACTACCATAAACACTAAAAGCAGATTCCCAGGTTTGAATCATTTATTGTTTACAATAGTAAAAAGAATGACGGTTTATTATATTTCAAGTCGTCAGCTTGTCTCAGACTTATTAACCAACGTGTACTAGTAAACTTGGAAAGGAAAATATATATATATTTGTGTGAAATAGCTGAAAACAGTGATCCATTGTAAAGAGCTGCCAAAGGTCAGATGTACTGTTTGTACTGGAGAGAATATATTGGAATGAGTTAGTTACATGTACATTGACTGTTCAATATTAACATATATGTAACATTTTGTGTCATTCATAAACCTTGTTTTGAAATACTAGTCATAAGTATATATATTAATCAAACCAAATTCATGTTCAAAGAAATGAATTTAAATTTTACAATTATTTGCACCTTTGTGTCACTTGTACATTTTATGTTGATCGTTATTTTTGGGGAATGGTATAAAATCGAGATTCTGTCCTGTTTCGTGTTTATTTATCTTATCTTAATCACGATTTTACTGTGTTGTATTCATAGTTTGTTTGTGTTTGTCAGTTTTCATTAACCCTTCAGCCCCTGACAAAAAATGGACTCTGCTGTAAATCAATTACTTAGATCAGTCCAAATGTATCTTTAGGGGTCAGTGGGTTAAGATTCTCATCAAGAATTAAATTCAACCACCGATAGTGACCTCGCTCTCTGTCTGTCAGTAATTCGTTCCAGCTTAAATATAAAGTTAAAACCAGGGCATTTGTGTTTCACAAACACATCTTGTTATGAAAAAAAAAATTTAAAAATTGGCAGATTTCAATCAAAATTGAAAGGCTGTAATTCCAAGGAAGAATGCTTAATCTTTTGTTAATAAAAAGAGTTCCTCCCATATAAGGGACCCCAAAATTTTGTGCATAAGGCTGAGACGATCATTAAGACATTTTGCATTTGCATCATAATCTAATTCATTCATAACAAATTTTATAATGATCAACATTGTAGAGATGATGATGTAATTGTTGGTCTTACAGTGAGATAACAAATATTAATTTTAAGTATTTATGAATTAAAGAGTGTAAAACTTCTCAAGAAAAAAGAAGACAAAATTGAACAGAAGTAAAGGAGTAAATATTCCCTTGGATAGAATTTTGTTTAGAAAATACGTATAACATGGGGGCGTCCGTGGCCAAGTGGCTAGAGCATCGCACTTTGAATCATGAAGTCTCTCACTTCTTGTCAGCGCAGGTTTGAGTCCCGCTGGAACCTAAGCTGATTTTTGTAAAAAAGTTTGCCAGTTTACTTGCGGAGGGCTGGTGGTCTCTTCCCAAGGTACGTTGAAACCATGTTCTCTCCTCCACCAATAAAAACTGGTTGCCACCACATAAATGAAATATTGTTGAGTGTGGCATAAAAACTATTCAAACTTCAAATATTCGAAATGTATAACAGTCGGAACAGACTGTATAAAGGTCATATTGTATAGTGGAATCTGTCTTGAGTGACCACGTGATCTGCCAGTGAATTATGAACTCTGATGTCGGGCGGTCTCTCAATTGAAGTTTTATTGGAATGATTATTTAACCAAGTGATTTTCAGACCGAGGTCTCAAAATACATGTTGTCTTTCATCTGTTTTGTTTTGTTTTTGTTTCAAGACAGGCTCCACTGTATTGAGGTAGAGGGGTAAGGAAGGAGACGCAGTAAATAGAAGATGATGGAACCTGACTAGTTGTGTGTTGCAGGTTTTAGATGTCAATGTGATTGGGTGGTTTCCATGGGAGATTGCTCTCACAAAACGGTCGCATCGGGGAGACAGATGTTTATTAGGTGGAACCTCGCAATTTAAAGCCACCTGAGTGACTGACTGACTGGCACTGGCCCACGTATCACGGTGGTCTCTTAAGTGGTGTCTAGACTTAAATTTTCAAGAGGTTGAATATGATTTATGGTATTAAATGCGAGGTGATCTTTAGGTTCCACTGTGTGTGTGTGTATATATATATATATATATATACACACAGTCAACTCCACTTTTGATGAAATGGAAGGGAGATAGATTTAAACCTCGTTTAAAATTTAAATTTCCATTATCTTTAATTCTGGATATTTCAAAGTAATGGGGGCGGTCCTGTGAGTGTTGAGATAACGAGACTCCATTACATATATATATATGTATATATATATATATAAAAGTAATATATTTTTAGGTCACAAGCATGTGTAGAATCGAGTAGTATGCATGTTAATTAGGAAGTATTAAGCAATATGTATGAACTATTATCAGCATTAAGAGATGGATTGGTGACAGATGGACATGCTGACCACACACTTTCAGATTATTTATTTAAAATACTTGGACACATCACATTAATGTCTTTGTGCTGACAATATTGTGTGCTGGTCAAGTCCTTAAAGGCCATACAATTTCTTCAAATCCACTATTTAACTTGTCAACCCCTGAAGAACAATGAACTCTGTGTATATCAATGACTTAGACCAGTCCAAATGGTGTCTTTAGGAGTGAATGAGTTAAAAATTTGCAGAATTAAAATATGTTAGTTTTTCATATTTAAATTGGTGTAATTCTACTGATTTTACCTAAAAATATGTAAAAAAGTTTTAGGCAAAACATATATTTTAACTTTACTTCCCAAAACTGAAAGACCACCTCTGTTTGGGGATTACAAGTCTAACCATTCATTCATAAGTTACACTTTCAGAATGCATCTTTTATTGTTTGTTAACTCACAGATGCTACTTTGTATGTTTTTAATTGTCTATGAGTATTTGATCACCTGATGTATTTGTAATAATTTCATTGGCTAAAAAAATATTAAAATGTTTCACAATGTGAAATCTGTTGTATTTGTTTGTTGTTCATTTTTTTATGTATTTATTAAACTATGTTAATCTGTTTCGAATATTAAACTATGTTAATTTCGAAAGATTGTGATTTAAAATATCTTAAAGAAGCATTATAGCTGTGTTTTTACCAAATATTTATTCTTTTTTTTTTTAATTTTGGTCTGCTTTTACTACTTTTATGGGGCCACCGTGGCCATCCGTGGCCTCTCACCTCTGTTTGAATCCTGTGTCATTTCGAATTAAGTGGGAAAGTTTTCTTGCATGGTCTTTACCCGGGTAACCGGGGTTTCTCCTCCACCTATAAAAACGATGCCATCATTGGCAGATAGGCACTGCTCTGTCAAGAGAGATAACACTAATTTTTAATCCAGAAGTTCAGTGACACTCATGATGAGATATAGCTGCAGATGATGGGCATTTTGCCATAAAACGACTTATGGTTTCGCCAATATCCACCAAACATAACTACTAATTATTAACAAGAGGCTCTCAAGAGCCTGCTAGGGTCAATTTTTGGTAAAGGACCTTCCATACATCTGTAAAGTTTGGTTGAATTTGTTTCAGTGTTTTTCAGAGGAGAAAATGGGATTTTCCCCATAGGGTCCAATGATAAACTAAGCGCCAGCCCTGCCATGGTTTTGACAGATCGGAATGAAATCAATCTTTTGTAAAGGACCTTCAATACATCAGAAGATTTGCTTCAGCGTTTTCGGTAATTTTCCCACAGTATCCAATGTCCAAGTGGAACCGATTCATGAATGTGCGAAAACTTTGCATTGGCAGCACAGCAGTCTTCTTTTGGCTATATAATGTTAAACTAAGCCCCGCTAGTGGCCATGATTTTTGACGGATCAGAACAAAATGAGCAGTCTTTGTAAAGGATATACATCCTTTCCTGTAAGTTTTTTTAAATTTGTGTCAGTGGTTTCAGATTTTCCTATAGTTCATTGATAAATTAATAAACCTAAGTGACATGTTTGTTGGTGTTGACGCAAAGTGATTCAGGTGAGCTAAAATGAACAATTTTCAACAACGGTTTTGAAGTCGCAACATCAATATCTATTTATTTCATTGAAATGCAATGTTGAATTTTCCCGGCCTTTTTTGTGCCATTTTGAAAAATGGCGGTCAACAAACAATTTTCCAACATTCGCCACATCATGGCAAACATTTTAATTTACACGACCTCTATCTTTCATAAGTTTTAGTTAGAAGACGAAAAACATAAAATTTTTTATTGAAAAAATTCTGGGGGGGGGTGAAAAAAGGGCAATAACTCCTACACAGTTTTTGGATTGCAAGGTGGGTAGATCGTGATATGTTGAACATTTTTTGCAATTTACATGACCTCTATCTGCTACAGTTTTTTGTAAAATAAAAAATTAAAAATGCCAAAATTTTGAAAATTTTACAAAAAAAGGGCTATAACTCCGATTGACGATTTTCTTCAAAATTTATGGCATCTCATCATAATCACTTTTACCCTTGTCAGAATTTTTTATAAAGTTATTGGCCAAAACTGCAATTTAATGTTCTATTTTTTACAGCGGCCCATGGTTGTTTGACCTGGAAACTAAAATACCCTAGAGAGACTCAGTTGTAGTGTTGGGTTCAATTTGGCCCAGTGTCAGAGGAAAAGATTTTTGAAAGTGAGTTGACTGCAAACCCGCTATATTTTTAGCAACAGCGGCCATGTTGTTTGACCTGCGACATGAAACAAATTTGAAACTAGATACCCTAGTGACCTGAGTTTTTCAATTTGGCCCAGTGGTTTCAGAGGGAGAAGATTTTTGAAAGTGAGTTAACGACGGACGGACGGACGACGGACGTAAAGTGATTGCAAAAGCTCACCCTGACATAGTCAGGTGAGCTAAAAAGCATACTTTTTTTACATTTAATAAAAAAAAAGTTAAAAAAAAATTAAAAGTGGAAGATCTCATGTCATGTGCAAAATATTAGGCTGAACTTTCTGTCCTGATTTTAAGCTGAAATTGTTTGACCTATTTGCAAAAAGCCATCAGAATGCATGGACTATCTCTTTTGCCACTAAAAATGGCCACCACCATATGGCTAACAAGTGTTGATTGTGACATAAAACGGCATTCAAACAAACAAAACCTTATCTTGGGACCTGGGTCCATTTTACGAAATGTCTTAAATCCTAACTTTTAGTCCTAACTACACCATATGGCAACGCATCGCTGATTGGACAGTCCCATGACAATTAGGACTAAGACGTAGAATTTAGGACTTGGGACCTTACGTAAAACGGGCCCCTGTAGCATACCATATAAAAAGCCAGATAATTTTACACTGTCACCAGGTACATGTATTTCCACTTTTTGTCCTGTAAATTATGTCTTTGCTGTACACCACTGTTACCTGTATTGAAATGTTATAGTAATGCATGGGTGAGTGAGCATTGAAGACGTGGTCAGTGAATGTCCAATGATTGCTTTTCTTTTCTCTATAAATGATACCCAAATTTTTCTATATAACACCATCCATACGTTTTACACGACGGATAGATTGGTAAATACCTATTTTTTATTTCTTTGTTCTAATAGACTTCGTATTTGAAATATATTCAAATTTATACTTCCTGTGGAAAATTTATATTGATAAACTCTTTATTTTTATCCACAGGTTTTTTTCCTATTTACGTAAAATAAATTGAAATGTTGTTTTAATAAAGTGGAAACACCCGGCACAAATAAATCAACGTAATTAGGAAAACAGGTTTTAGTATTTTCAACTCATATTGAAAATAATCTTTTAAAATTATTATATAGATCTACGTTCAGCTGAATGAAATTCCGATCAATCACAAATGTCTTAATCGCTGCGAAAAGGTTGATTTATCCATAGACTGAATTGATAGTTTAATCTACATTCTAACCTGAAAAAGGAAAATGGTGTTGACAAATTTGCCAAAGCAGTGCGGTAAATTCAACGCCACTATGCGAAGAGCGCGCCAAAAGTTTTTGAAGTGTGCTTTTATTTATAGATACCACATTCTAATAGAATTCCCTCAAGGACTTCAAAGGACGTCTCCGTGTGTGTTTACATGTGTTTCTTTTAATAAGTCTACTGTAGACCGTTAATTTTAAAGTTACGTAGGAACCATTTACATTTTAGTTTTTGTTATTAATTTTTTTCTTTTGTTTAAATTAGCAGGGTGTTCAGTTTGTTGGGACTAAAAACTGAAAACTTTGATTTTATTATTTGCATATATGTATTTTTGTGTAAATGTTTTAGTATTGAATTTAGTCTATAAGATTAATTAAGTGTCGATAGAACCTATAAATTTATATAATAAGCTAGTGTGTATAAAGAAGATTCAGAGTACATTCTATTTTTATTTGTTGATTATGTGGTTTAAATGGTTTATTTTGCATTTAGCTTTTAAGTGCTTTAGATTCACATTTCAGAGGACTTGTACTTGTTCAGTTTTTGAATAGGCTTTACTTGTTTGATTACAAATCATTTCAGTGAGTTTTTCATCTGTAGTCATCTGTAGTACAAAGTTGTTCATAGAATTTCAATCACTGTAAATTTTTCAAATAATTGTTTAACTGTGTTACCATAAATGATTTGGAGAACGTTAGGAAGCTAAACTAAAATAACTAAACAAATAACAAGCGACTGCGAGCCGTATACAGCGTGTATTTGTATGTACAATGTACATCCCCGTTTTCAATTCGGTCGTGAATATTAAGAAATTCCGTTATGGTTTCTGTTCTTTTGTATATGGCTTCAAAACTCACCTGAAAAAGCTCAAAACCCTGAATCTTGAAGATGATTTGGTGAGTAAATTACTGTACAAACATAGAGATAGCAGTATGAAGGGTTAGGCGCAATCCCTAAAAGTAAAATATTAGGAAGAGGGAATAATCTAGGGCATTAGTTGACTCAGCCTGAAACTAAACCAGGATGCAATCAATGAATGCTGCAAACAATGTATTAGAAACTTCAGTTATTAGAAATTTTCAATCAATACCTAAAATTCCACAATTTTCAGGTGATGATCCACCCCAGAAAGCTGATGTAAGTTACCCAGAGTGGAGGTTCGAAATAAAATGCCTAAAACATGATCCAGATGTAAGTAGTAGTCAGTTAATACAGGCCATAAGAAGATCCCTTAGAGGCACTGCCAGAAAAATGTTGATACCATTGGGTGAAACTGCTACTATAGATGAAATTTTAGTGAAATTAGATGCTTTGTTTTCAGATATTTCAACTAATATGATTTATATTTTTTCAATTCTTTTCAGGTGAAAATTGTAACATCTTTTGGTTTGCAGACATTTGTTACTACGTCATAAGTTTTGTCATCACTTTCATGTGTGAGAAACTTAAATTTCAGACTCGGTCATAAATATGAATCACCATTTGTAATTATGATGGACTTTTGAGAGAAATTAGACAGGTTGAAAAAAGAAATTAATATCAGTCAACAAGGTCACAGTAGTCATACATCTGTTTCACATGATAACAGTAAGAAACACAGTACCAACAGAGTATGTCAACAAATTATTACTGGTAATTCAGAAAATGAATCACATGCTTTGTCATCACTTGAAAACAAAAATTTGATTGAGTCAAAATTTTCAGAAGAAAAACGGAAGATCAACTAGAGGTTATGGGAGAATCAAGAAGTAGTGAAACAGGTAGAAAATGCTAATAACACTTCCAAGTATAAATCAAATTAATTGAAAATCGAAATTTCAATGCCCTTATAGATACTGGATTTTTATTCATGATAGACCTGTTTTACACAAATTTGGATTAATTAGGATTTAACATTGCAGATGGTTCACATCTCAACTATATAGGTTATACTGAATGTGATGTATATATTCCTTCATTTCAGGATTTCAAAAGTGTGTATAACCTATATTGATTTGTAATGTTCAGTATAGGTACAAATTTTATCCAATGTGATTTACCTGATGCTTTTAAGATAGCAGTACTAAGTTTTAGTCAAAATGAATTTTGCAGTCAAATCGGTGAACAAGAGGGAATGTTGAAATTCCCCCCATGTGATCAATGTAGTATCTGCTGTAAGTAGACAATGTACAGGATGTCATTTACATTGTTTTTTGTCCAAGGATAGTAATTTAACCAGCCTTGGAAAAAGGTGAAGATTACTGTGAAAATTGTAATATCAACTGCAAAACCTTGTCATTATTAAACCTAGGTCACATATTTTGTAATGTTAGTCAAGTTTAAGGTTGTAGAGATTTTTACTAATTCAAAGTCAGTACTAGGACAATGATATTGGTGTTAAGATTGAGTAAAGATAATCTTAGTCAAGAACAGTTTACATATTGTTCATGAGATGCTGAACTCATGGAAACATATTTTCTCTTCTAATTCCATGGACATAGGTCAGACTAATACAGTTATATCATCACTATTGATCTTGAAGATAAGAGACCTTTTAAACAACCTTACCGCAGAATACCACCAGGATTATACGATGAAGTACGCCAACATATCAAAGAGATGCTTAGGTATAAGGGTAATAAGAGAGTCAAACAGTCCATATTCATCAAATGTGTATTAGTAAGAAAATCTGATGGAAGTTTAAGGTTCGGACAATCTTGCAGGTGCACAGTATTTTTCTAAACTAGACCTACAGATCCGGTTATTGGCAGGTGCCCATTGCAGAAGAAGATAAGGACAAAACTGCATTTTCAGTAGGTAATTTAGGCTTTTTATGAGTGTAACCGGATGGGTTTTGGACTAACGAATGCTCCGGCCACGTTCCAAAGATTGATGGAGAAGTGCATGGGGGATATGCATTTGAAAGAGTGCCTCATATTCCTAGACGATATTTTGATTTTTTCAAAAAGTTTTGAAGAACATGTAAGTCGTCTTAAGTCAGTTTTTTAAGAGGCTTCAGTAGCCATAAGTTTAAAACTCAAACCCTCAAAATGTGGTCTAAGGTCACTTATTTAGGTCATGTCATTTCCAGTAAAGGTGTAGAGACGGATCCAGAGAAACTTTCAGCTGTACAGTGAGATTGGCCTTAGACCTAAATTCTGTGAAAGAATTACGCCAGTTTTTAGGTTTGCTGGTTATTATAGGCGTTTTGTTTAAAACTATTCACAGATAGTTAAACCTCTTAATGCTTTACTTATAGGTCATAGTACATCTGCTTCAAAAAGTAAGAAGTCAAAGTCTAAAACAGCAGCCCAGTGGTTATGGACAGATGATCAGGAGACAGCTTTTAATACTATAAAAGGCAAATTATTACATCCGCCAGTGTTGGCATATGCAGATTATAGTTTATCCATTTATTTTGCATACAAAGCTAGTAAATTCAGGTTTAGGAGCTGTATTGGTATCAGAAGCAAGATGGTTTAGAGAGAGTCATAGCTTTATGCTAGTCGAGGTTTAAGACCTAATGAGAGACACTATCCCTGCACATCGACTAGAATTTTTTAGCACTCAAATGGGCTATTTACTGACAAATTTCATGATTAATTATACGGAAATAACCTATTGAAGTAGTAACAGATAACAATCCACTGACTTATGTTCTCACTAAGGCTAAAAAGCTGATGCAACCAGTCATAAGATGGGATTAATGAATCTTGCAAATTACAATTTCAGTATTTCTTATCGAACATGAAAACAAAACTCAGATGCTGATGGGTTATCACGCAGGACCTCAAATATTTTCTGATTCTGTAAGAGCTATTTTGTATGTCAGGCCATTACTGCACTACCATATGCACCCAGTTTAACAGAAAATAGATTTGCTAGGAAGCAATTTTCATCCAAGGGGAGCAACTGTAGAAATGAAGATGGTAAAGTACAGAAATTATTGAGATTTTGGAATAGGATGAGAATAGAAGATGGAATCCTGTATAGAGATGCAAAATTGGATGGTGAGGAAGTACATATAGACAAGACACTATGGTTAAGTCCAAGACAGCGTTTCTTTTGGCCAGGTCTAGAGAAAGATGTTACAAGAAAAGTTGAGAATTGTATGGTCGCTGTATACGAAGAAAAACACCAGTTAGAACTTCAGCAGAATTGATCCCCATATTATACATCAAGGCCATTAGAGTTACTTTGTATAGATTTTTCTTTCTTTTAGAAAAATGTAGGGGAGGGATACGAAAATGTACTTGTTATAACTGACCATTTTACACGGTACACGGTAAAAAAACAGCCAAGCAATTCCTTGAAGAAATATTACAGCTTTCCAGAGAGACTACATAGCGATCAAGGCCGCAACTTTGAAAAGCAGAATTATTAAAGAACTATGTAAGCTGGCTCAAGTTTAAAAAGACTAGAACAACACCCTACCACCCAATGGGGAATGGTGCCGTAGAGAGATTTAACAAACTTTATTGAAAATGTTAGCCACCATGGAGGGAAGAGAAGAAAGCTGACTGGAAGTCCTACATTGCCCCAATTGTACAGGCCTATAATGCTACAAAGCACGAGTCTACGGGTTTCTCGCCCCCATTATTTGATGTTTGGATGGCACCCACGACTGTCAGTTGATACATTATTTTTTAGGCCTGAGAGCCAGTGATATTGGGTGTTCCAGCCACCTCTCTTATTCAAAGAAAACTGAAGAACGGAGAATGCAGTATGCATATAGAGTAGCAGCTGACATAACAAGCGAAAAAGAAAGGAATGAAGAACAAATGAGATCTATGACAGAGAAAAGTGAAAAAAAACAAACTTGAAGTAGGAGATAGAGTTTTAGTTAGAAAAAGTTTGGTTTTCATGGAAAACACAAATTGTCAGACAAAATGGGAACAAGAAAGCCTATTTGGTTATTAGTATACCCAATAGTGAAATTCCTGTCTATAAGGTAAAAAGTGAAAATGGGAAGAGGCCATCCCGCACATTACATTGAAGTATGCTTTTACCATTCAACTGTATCCCTGTAGATTATTTACCTAGTTATAAAGACAATGTTTGTTTTAAAACTAATCTTACTACTTTTCCACAGGTGAAAGAAAGAGATTCACTGCAGAGGTACCGAAGAAAGTTCAACAGATAGTGATGATTCATCAGTTCCTGCTAAATATATTATTCCACACAGAAGGAGACGACAAGAGTTTATGTCCTATTGATTCTAATAGAAAAATCAAAATCTTCAGTTTACAGTTGCTAACAAAAATCAGCCACCTTCTGTTCACAATAATAGCAATTCTGTTGCAGAGTCTACAGTTCACCAAAATTACAGATCATTCTGTTGTAGAAACCACCAGTAAGAAGATCAATAGAGATCGAAAACCACCTAATAGATATGGGGAGAGTGGGAATTATCAATCCAATTGTTGTGTTGGAAACTCTTGTTTAAATTCTTATTTCAGAAATTGTTTTAATATATTTAAACATTGAATTCTTTGTATTTCATATTTGTAGGTATGAGTAAGTTAAAATTGAAGGTAAATACACAGAATTCTCCAATATATCACAATTGTAATATTGATGGATCAAATAGACCCGGTATATATCATGTTATTTGGAAAATGTTCGTGTAAATAATATTAAAATGAATATTCCTACCGTGTTTAAAAACATTGTCAGATAATTAAAGTTCTTAAACTATATTCTAAATATAATATGTAAATACATATAGTTGTCAGAAATATAATTTTATTTTAAGAATTGGCATTTATTCAGTTTGAATGAGTCATGTTTTGTTGTTTATCTGGTAATTGGTGAAATTGTCGGAGACATTTTAATAAGGCAGGGGAGTATGTCACCAGGTACATGTATTTCATACATGTGTGTTTTGTGCGTGTTCTAATATACTGTAATTATGCTGTCATATAATAAAGACTTCGTATTTGAAAGATATATTCAAATTTATACTTCTGTATTACTGTGGAAATTTATATTGATAACTCTTATTTTATATCCACAGGTTTTTTCCTATAGAGCATAAGCTTATACGTAAAATAAATTGTAATCACAATACTACAACCTACGACTTTGCTGATTTGTTTTAAGTAAAGTGGAAACCCCGGCACATATATTTAATAAAAATCATAGTTGAAAAAAACATGCCAGTGTATATAGCTCTTATTTGTTATTGTACATCAAGTACAAGTAGTAAAAGAAAAAAAAATTTTTTTTTTATTAACACAGCTAATGCCCCTTAAACATGAGAAACTTGTCAAGGGAGATAATCACGGAATAAGGTTATATATATATATATATATATATATTATATATATATATATATATATTATAGTATATATATATATATATATATATATATATAAAACATCTCAGGAATGTACATCACAATCTTCTTCGTTTACGAAATGCGTGAAAAGATCCATAATTATAGCGTATAGTAAAATCCGAATAACCTGGCATGGTGGAGTCTTGACTTGGACCAGTTTAAATTTTAGGTAATAAAGGATTAGAGCATAACATTAAAATTACACTGTACATACGAGACTATATCCAGTGAAGAATAAAACGTTTTTCCTGTGTAACTTGTCATAAGCGAAAAGTGAGTAGAATCATCCGTATGTTAATCAAAAAGTTTACTACGCCCCGCCATCTTATATGAAATGGGCAATTCTTTGAATGTAAGAACTGGTTATAATTCTAATCTTATTTGATACGAGTACGCCTAACTTTGACATACGGGATTGTGTTATTAAATTCGTTGGAATAAATAAAGTTTTCTCTTTCCTATTTTGCTTTCCTATTTGTGCTTACTTTTTCTCTACTGTCGTCCTTAGTGTCCACATGACATAATACCGCAAAATGGTACATTTTTTTAAAATAACTCACGAGTTTTTGAATGAAGACTAGCATTGAGTTCGAGTTCAGTTCTTCCGGAAATATTATACTAGTTAGCTCCCGTTGTATTTTGTGCGTAGTGCATTGCGACAGAAAACATGGCATTGCGTTTGCAAACTTTCGCAAAACTTTTTCGAATTAACGGGTAAGAAACAGTGCATAATTGTCCTTTTATACCAGACACGACACACTGTCATTGTCAGCAATTTATTGCTAAAGCATTTGCGGCCAGTGTCTAGTAGAGTCCAATGAATGTCCTTGGTGTGTTGTCGAAGGTTACAAAATGGCATACACTTACCGGCTACCGTATTAGTGAAATAGATTATCCCTCTTTTTTTTACACAAAATGGTTGCCACATTTTGCTACCGTAATTTATCATGGAGTCGCTTCTGGGTGCAGCAATTTGTCGAATTGAATCCTTGCCTTACCGGGGACGGAGTAGTTTTAGCATAAGACCGACGCAAAAAGTATTTAATTTAAATGTGAATATGTCAAATGTATGATAGAATCTAATTGATAAAAGAAACTTTAAATCTTGACTCCTAACTTATCAACCCCTGGTAAAACGATGGAAGCTTCTTAAAATCAATGACTTGGACCAGTCCAAATGTGTCTTTAGGTGTGAATGAGATAAACTGGAAAAAGTAGAAAAGTTCAAGCATCTGAGTTCAGAATGGTATGGTATGGTATGGTACAGAAATGTTTAGGTCCAGAAATACCCTACCAGGCGCGTAATCATTAATTTTTCCCAAGACACCCCATTGATCAGTCACTTGCACTTGTTTAGTAGGCGTAGTGGCTGCATTAATTTCAATTAAATATGGTTAAACCTACATAAGTGACCACCTGTGTATAAAGACACCTACTGCCTGGTCACAAGGACCATATTTTGCTATCCCTGAAAGCACCATTTGTGTACAAATCAACATCTATATAAAGACTACCTCCCTATAAAGACCGGTTTTATTTTGTCCCGAAGGAGGTTGTTACATACAAATTTCTTGTACATATATCTCTACCGACTCTAGTTTGTAACTTTGTTTCAACTAAAATTGCTATCAAGTACAAACACAACAACTTGTCAAGTCTAAGTTAGATCATAGCAGGGGTGACAGGCTTTTTTTGGCACGAAATATTACGCTACAGTAATGTGTGGAATCGGTGCAAGCTGGCAAAATGTTTTACCTGTGCAACCTGATTTTTGGAATATCTAACCGACAGTTACTTTTGGTTTTTTACAGAGCCCAGATGTGCTAATATATCTTAGTTAGCCTATGATATTAGGCTTGCACACCTGCTTCTAGCTGCAGTCTACAATTTTTTCCCAGGGATGGGCATGGATGGAATAGAACTTTTGACTCTTGTGTAAATTGATTTATGTTCTACCTAATGAACTACCTTAATAGCTTGTAAAATATCCTTCGGGTGAGACAGTAATAACCGAGGTCCTGTGTCACCGTAGGTGTTGGCATGTTAAAGAACCTCACTGCTCAATGGCTGTAAGTGCCGAGCATATTAGGCCAACATTTGAAGCCCTGCACCAGCATTTTGTGATGTCTTCATATGAGTGAAAGATTCTTGAGTGGGATGTTAAGCAACAATACAACACAATACCTTGTTAAATACAGTAAAACCTGTATATAGGGGCCACCCAAGGGACGAGAGAATATTGACCTTTATGTGCAGGTGATCCTTATACACAGGTTCAATTTAGTTGAAGTATGCAGTCAAGGGACTTTTCAAAACTGGCCTTTATAGACAGGTGATCTTTATATAGAGGTGGCCACCATAGCAGGTTTTACTGTATACCATCCCTCCTGTTCTCCTCCTTCCTCTAATGTTTACTGAAGCTGTTATCTAAATGAAGGAATGGCTAGAATAAATCTTTGGGTAGGAAAGTTATAGCATAGGTTAATATTTATGGTGCTTTGTCTGAAATTGGTAATACTTTTGGAAAGACGTCCCTTTTGCATCCCCACTCAAATATTACCCAAAAAAGTGGAGGACATAAAAAAAGTGAAATTTTTATGAGAATTTCATGAAATGTTTTATGACATATATGCACAGGATCTAGAAGCTAATCAAAGATAATTATTTTTCATGTTTTTGGTAATATCTGATAGGGGATGCGAGAGGATGACAGTCTTACCGTGCTTTCATAAAGGTGAAACCAAGCCTATTTTGTATCTATTTTGTAATAACCAAAGGCAATATATATATATGTGTGTGTGTGTGTGTGTGTGTGTGTAATATATACTTTTCCTGATATCTGTGGTCGTGTAACTTTGGATGGCAAAATGATACAGATAATGAGATTCCCACAAAATAGCATCAAGAAACAATCGGTTATGGTGACCTTATTATGGTTATTGCTTATATTGTACAAGCATATATGGTTTACAGTTTTCCAAAAAAAAAAAAGAAAAAAAAAAGAAAAATGCTACGTACCGACTGAGTAAAAAATCTGGGTCGTGTTACAGCAAATTAACATGTTTTTAAGGATGGCCTTGGTATTTTGAAAAAAAGCCTACAAATAATAAACATTTTTGTTATTAACAATTTCAGTTTGAAATGAAAATGATATTGTCGACTTAAGAAATATTGATCATATAATTTTGGTGTAAACTTGAGACCAGTTTATTTATTCTATCGATATTTTTCTTTCCAGAATAAGGAGTATGAGCAGTGTTGGTGATTTGGGTTCTGGTGCTGGAAAGGTTTGTCCTAAACGTTTATTTTTTTTGTGTCTCCCCCCCCCCCCTCCCAAGATCACTTAGATGGAGGATTTAGTACCATATTGTCTGCCTTTTTTGACTGCTCATAATTTTAATCTTTCCAAAAAAAATCTTAGATATACAGGACAGTGTCCTTATTTTGATTTTTGCTTTTTGTTTTACGCCACACTCAACAATTTTTCTGTTATATCTTAGCAACCGGTACTTAATGGTGGAGGAGAGAATCCGGTTATATTGAAGAGATCACCGGCCTTCTGAAAGTAAACTGGCAAATTTTCTCACAAAAATTGGGTTAAGTTCCAGCAGGACTTGAACGTGTGATGACCCAGAAGTGAGAGAGTTCATGGTTCAAAGAGCAATGTTCTAACTACCACACTGTCTTTATATTCTGCTGCAAGTAATATTGGAAAAAAGAGTTTTTTTAATTTTCAATAAAAATCTAGCAAACTGTATCCATTTAAATGCCCAGACCGCTAAAAACAATGAGTGTGACGAATTGTTTGTGCATTACTGTTTGAATAATAAAGTCTCTTACCTCTATTCAGTGAGAGCCGTTGTGGCTCTGCTGTAGAGTGCTCGATTCGCAATCGGAGGGTCACAGGCTCAAGCCTTGGCAGAGGGGGCTGGCTTTTCCTTTCCTTGGGATGAGACAGTATAAACCGAGGTCCCATGTCGACACGTTAAAGAACCCTCACTGCTCCTCAAGTGCCAAGCATAGGCCAAAATTTGAAGCCCTTCACTGGCATTTGACACATCTCCATATGAGCGAAAAATCCTTAAATTGAACGTTAAACAACAACTACAATAACAACCTCCTATCAGTATGAGTTTTAACCCCACTGGAGCCTGGATTGATTTTTTTTTATGTGCGGTAGGATGGTCTTCGTTATCTCCCTGAGGATAAAAATAATTTGGCAGGCATCCTAAAACTGAAAAATTGTTGAGTGCTGTATAAAAAAAACAAATTACAAAGCTTGTTAATTATTAACTTATATAATGGCAGCTTGAAACACCCCCAGCGCCTCGCAATATATATATATATACATAAATTTTATGTATGGCCATATGGTCAGCACCCAGATGGGTGACAGTGTGATGTGATTCTCTTGGTGTACCACCGTTGTGTATAATAATGTTACAGTGTTGATATTTTATGACTGACCACCTGTCTTATCATTTCAGGGAGGCGGTACAGGAGGTTCTATCAGGTAAGTACAGGGGCTGAAAATTCCTTAAGTCCGAGGTCCGGGACCGACATATTTAACTTTCGGACCCTGTCATTTTCCTGCTTTGTGGGTCTGAGGACCTAAGTCTGAATCGGTGAATAAGGTATTTTAGGGCCTATAGGTCGATATTTTTTTTCTCCAAAGTTGTGACTTATCTTAGTGAAATATTTAACTTGTATCTGCAATTCCTCATTTTAACATCGTAATTCAACATTTTTCACTGGATAATCTAGGGACCTACTCCAAACATCCATTTGTATTTACACTTAATAGAACTTTTAAATGTGACCTTGTGTGTGCGTAATGCACTGTTCATAATCAAGTGACAAAATAATGATGTTTCAAGTTACAATATCATTGGGATTCAAGACTGTCAGAAACTGCGTAATAATAATACATCGTTTACATTATATTTATACTTTTGAATGATTCCCTTATCTCAGTACCCGCTGTGAAGTTGAAGTCTTCATTCAGACTTTCAGGACACTTCAAGCTGTGTTCACTGGAACGTGACCTTCAACTGATAAGGATCACGTGACAGTCTTAGAAGTTGGGAAAGTTTTGGAAAAAGTGTTACATAAATTAATTATCACTCAACCTTGAGTATTTAATTGTTTGACAATTGCAGCTACATAATAATTTAGGCCAATATTGAGGTTGCTTGTGTTAACAGCATAAAGAATTTAATGATGATTTGACAGGTAACATAATAGTGATGTATGTATACATAATCAGTACACACGAATAATATAATTGATGTTAAATATGATAAAATGCAAAACTGTCAGTTTCTTTCTAAACTTTATTCCATTGTAAAGTTCAATCGTCATCTTCTAATATGATTTTGTGGCAATTATTTTGGTATATAATTTATGTTCCCACCTTTGATCATAGTTATATGTATTGATTAATTATATCAAAAGTCTGACTTGGATTTATTGTAATTGGACCCATATGTTAGAGGACCGGACCCAGGCAAAATTTAACAAAAAAGTCCTGGACCCAAGCAGCTGAAAGAAAATGTTCAGCCCCTGGAGTGGTGCTAACATTTTGGTAGAATATTGCAGTAAATAAATGAAAAATTATATAATATTTTTACCATTTCAAAATCAATATTAAGAAGAAATTAAATATGATTCTTATATATTATTTCTTACAATTTTTTCATGTGTATTTTTTTTTATATACATGTACATCATTATTTTGTTGCATAAATTGTATATTTCAAAATAATTTTTTTTTTACCATAAAGGGAAGCTGGTGGGTCATTTGGTAAAATGGAAGCTGCTCATGAGGAACAGTACATTAGGAAATTGGTAAGATCTCCTTAATATCTCGGCTTACTTGACTCGTTCACCCCGAAAGACATACTTGGACTGGTCTAAGTCATTGATTTACAGAAGAATTCATTGTATTTCAGGGGTTGATGAGCTCTCTTTTGCAGATTGTTTTAATATAAGGAAGTGACGTAGTATTTCCCTACATGTATTAAAGGCCATCATCATAAAACCATGGTTTTTGAATCGCTAAGCTCTCTCCTACCTGTGGTTTCATGTGCCCGAGATTATATGGGGCCTCAATGGTCAAGAGGTTAGAGCATCGTGCCTTGGAACCATGGAATTTCTCATGTCTTGTCAGTTCAGGTTCTAGCCCCGCTGGAGCATTTGGAAACTAAGTTGTTTCTTTTTTTTTCAGAAAGTTTGCCATTTTACTTGCGGAAGGCCGGGTTCTCTCCTCCACCATTAAAAGCTTACTTCCACCATGTAACTGAAAAATTGTTGAGTGGAGTAAAACAACATTCAAAATTAAAAAAAAAAATTGCAAGATCATTTGTAGCTAATGAATATTTACAAGGAGTAGGTGTGTCCATTTTATCCAATCACAGTAGTTGTGATTGGCAACTTAATCGCATAGTCTTTTGATCTAATACAATAATCTGAAATCATTTTTAAAAGCTTCAATCTGATTGGTTGACGAATATTAGCTCCACTTACTCGCATTGGCCGAGGCTTCATGAATAATAAAAATATGCAAGAATGATTTCTGGCACATGTAATCATGGGTAGGAAAGAGCATGAATATTACGATCCATGGTTTTATGACAATGCTCAAAGGCATACAAGCTGTCAAAATGGATCTTTTGTTTATATTTAAAGAAGTTAGAAATATTTAAGATTTTTTACAAATAAAATGTTTTTTAAAAATTCCCGGGTTGAAAAAACCTTGCTATAATGTCGTAATTGTGAAAAGACATTGAATTTGAATAGTTGGTGAGTAAACATTTGTATTCTTACCAATGATTAGCAGGAATATCGGTCATCGGTATATTTCATTCATTCTAGGAAATATATGCATATGCTTAAATTATCTGTGGCAATATATCTTTTTAATCAAAGTGACAGCCTGTGTGCCTTTAATTGCAGAAGCAATTTTTAAAAATAAAAATTCCAACATATGATACTTTTTCAGTTAATAGAAATGTTTTATGACCAAAAAAAAAAAAATGAATAAATTAGTTCATGAAAATTTAGGAGAGAGTACCTTTAAAGCCATGATTGTTTCATTATCACAGTTTAGTTAAATAAATTGAAATCACATCTAGTCTTACCAGTCTGAAAACTCATTATTACAAGTTTTTACAACTTTCACCGACAGTGATCGAAACCGTTTCATGAAATCAATTAGAATGCTTTTTATGATTCCCATCTTATGTCTTTTTTGTGATTAAATGTATTGGAAAGCTGGAGTGAAATACACGAGTCAGTTAGGGATCCTTCTAAATAGAGAATGCTTCAGACGCAGAATACTCTAGAGATTTTAAGATGTAATTGCATTATAAAATAGTTTATTGATTATTTTTTTGTATATATATATTTAATTGTATTTCATGCTATTTCAAATCAGTTATAACAGTTAATTGCATTTTATGGTCTAGCAATAGTTAAAAAATATGCATACTAGTAAATGAACAATTCCTGTGCCCATGATCAATGATCCAACGTAAAATTTCTTTTCTGGCATATTTTAACTCCAAATTGATATCTAATCCAAAAATATACTATCGTAAATGAATATTTATGCTATGTTTTACCAGCTAATATAACCATAGATATAGTGTTATCAACCGAACATACACTTAAAATCTCTCTAGTGCTCTAACATACTGTAATTAGCCCATTTACCCCTGAAGACACGTTTGGACTGACCTGTGTCATTAATTTTAAGTAGAGTCCATTGTTTCTCAGGGGTAGAGGAGTAAGTAGGACCCATCAATAAGGCAGATGGTGATATCCATCACTTTTTAATGTCATTGTCTATTGAGAATTTTACTTGGTCTGTTCTCTTTTTATCTCATTATTTTCTTCTACAAAATATTTGATTTCAAACAAATTTTTAAGGGAGTGCATGTATTTCCAGGGGTCAGGGTTATATTATAGTATAAAGTAAAACGAGACAAACCCACAACTGAATGGGACCCAAAATTTGTGTATATATTTGATTCAGTTGGCTTGGTAACAATAGGCCCCTGGTTACTCTTGTTTAAAATCTAATTATCTTAGCAGTGTGAATTGACCAAGGTAAGAAACAGTTGTACTCAGGCCTTTCACAGGGGTCAACTTTCATACACAATTCCACTTGTTCTGCAGGAAATGTACATGTACTTGTCTGAAATGACCTGTCCAAAAATCAAATGTACTCCTTCAAAAATATTCTTTTGTGTTTAAACAAGTATGATCTTTTTTTGACTTTATTTTGGTCTGCAACAATTTTACTTATACTTTTGGACAAGTGAGAAGTAGCATCTACTTGTCTGACCACAAAATGGACCTGTCCCGGACATTCTGATTTTTCCGATTTTCAAAATTTGACTTTCTACATCACAAAGTTATGGGACTCAAAGTAAAAGACAGTTGGTCAACTCAATCACCCCTATAGACATATTTGGACCGGTCTAAGTCATTAATAAACAGAAGAGTCCATTGTTTTTCAGGGGTTGATGGGTTAAATCGTATATTTTACCTAGACTAATTAAGGAGTCATGTTACTCCGCCCAAAAACAAAGATCTTTTAATGTCATAATGCATGATGACTTTTGGACGGGTGTGTCATACGGCATGGGGGCAGCTGCCTCTTGCAATACTGTGTACTTAGAATCTTTTACTTCTGGTAATTTTTCCCATTTTATGACAGAAAACATGAAACTCCTTCTTAAATTTGCCCTGAATCCCCATATTCTTGGCATGTATGTCTATGCTTAAGTGATACAGCTAAAAAATTTGGCGTTCATTTTAAATTCTTCCTCTCATCTATGGATGAAAATCGTAAAAATTAAACAGGAGTGAAAATTTTCATTTATACAGTATATAGTGTAGGGATTGGGGTGACAGCCATGACTTTTTTGTACTCTTGTTTCTAAGTATAGTACATGCAAAATTCTGGGGCCAGTTTCACTAAAGGTCATAACTTTGCCCATAAATGTAATCTTAACTTTTAGACGTAACTTGAGCTATGATTTTATTTACTTGTGGGTAATGTCAGTTTCACAAAACGTCATTAACATATACTTACTCGTTAACGTTCATGAGTGAAATTAGAAAAATTTTGGTGCAGGCGTAGATTCAGACGCAAGTTTATACTAGGAGGAAAGATACAACCTTCAGTGAAACTCATTTTAGACCGAAGTCTAGATTTATGTCTACACATAAAGTTACAACCTTTAGTGAAACTGGCCACTGGTTTGTGTTCAATGTTTGATTAAAAGTTTGATATCTACAGCAACAAGAACAGCTAGCTGAACTTAAAAAACACATGCAAGAAGAAATGAAGTATCATGACCAGCAAATCGAACAACACAAGGTCAGAGGTTAGGTGTCAAATGTCAGAAATACAGACATTGAGGGCACCTGTTTATCAGCAGTTATGAAGTGCTTTATGTAGCAATCTGCATGTCATGTATATGTCTAATAATGTATACAAGTACCTGAATTCTCCTAGACTTAAAGCAAAATCTGCCAGATGTGGCAGCGCTTTCAATTTATGATACAACACATTATTTGAAAATATATAAATTTCCCTCGAAACAACTTATTTATTTTGTTTTGACTCAAAATTTATGAAAATTTGTACAAATTTGAATGTGTCATAAATGAAAAATTAAATACATGGTACATATATGAAATCTTAATATATTGATGCAAGCAATTCTACAAGATTTATTTTTTAGACTAAATAATTTTTCATTCACATCGCGAAGTATATACAAGAAATGCTTTTTTTTTCTTGACAGTCAAACAAACAAACTAGGAGAATTGAACCATTTTTGAGAATTTTCTAATTACAGAGAAAATAATTAGAAAATTTTCATTGCATGCTTTCCTTCAGTTGTATTGTAATTCTAATGATGGTATTTCTTGTAAGGAACAGGTGGTTTGTAGATGTTGTGGTCTACCGAGTATGCAGTCTTTGGACATGAATCTCTTTCCTTGCTTGTGAGTGATTGATAAAGCAATTATCACCAGCATTATGACAAAAATATTCTAACCAGAATTCCTGAAAGAAATAAAAAAAAAAAAAGAAAAGAAAAAAGAAATGAAAAGAAAAGAAACCTACAAAAAACATTGAATTTTCATACCAAAAGTTGCCCATAAAATTCAAACAAAAATCTTTATTAGCCCAAAATTACCATTCGTGACATTGACAAAGATTATTTCATTATGAACCTGAATTTAGGAGTCCTGAAAAGTTCCTTCATTAAACAAACCGTTTATTTGTGTCAAAGAAACTGGTGCATTGTTTTATCAAGAATGCCTTTTTTTTTCAGTTTGATCAATATTGCCTTTAGCTGGCTTTTCCTTAGTTATTAATCTTATTAAACATCGCATACATGTTCAACATGTACTCACAAACTTCTCCTCTTGTCGCCTTTGAATATATCAGCAAGCTGAACAGTTGAAGAAATTAAAAGACCATTTGGATGAAGAAGTTGAACACCATGAAAAATCAATAAAGCAACACCAGGTAAAATTGATCACAAATGAAAGTCTTACAGACTAAACAGTTCATCACAGTCACAGTCATTCTGATTCTAAGTCAAGAATTTCAATTGTAATGAGGGGCCTCTGTGACTGAGGGGTTCGAGCATCACGTTTTGAACCATGAAGTCACACTTTTCTGGTCTGTGTGGGTATGAGTCCCACTGTTGATTTTTGTGAGTAAGCTTGCCTGTTTACTTGCGCAAGGCCGATGGTTTCTTCCAGGGTCATTGGAACCGGATTCTTTCCTCCTCCATTAGAAGCAGTCCACCAGCATATAACTGAAAAATTATTGAGTGTGGTGTAAAACACCATTCAAAAAAGTAAAACAAACAGAGGATATCATAAAGGGGCATTAGCCGTGTTTTTGTTCCAAAAAAAATATTTCCTTTTTGACTACCTATATTGATATACAATAACAAAAAAAAGAGATATACACAGACATTACAATTCTTAAATTCCTTTATATTATGTGAAAATTGTTTGAGAAACCCAGGTTTGGCACATTTTCACTTGCAATTGATTAACTCAACCTTACTATTTGTATAAGAATACCACACTGGACCTGACATTTTTTTTACAAAATATATAGGAATAGAATTTTTTTTTACGCCTGTGTATAGGTCTTATATGTTATTGTACATCAAGTACAAGTAGTAAAAGTAGAAAAAAATTGAAATACTCTTTTTTGGTAAAAACAGGGTTAATGCTCCTTTAATAATTCATTATATTTACGAGGCAAACATAAAACTATTAAAAACAACACCCACCAAAACAAAGTAAAACAATGTAAAATAACATCCACACAAACGAGGACCATGGACTAATGGCAGGTGTCACATGAGAAGAGGATTGATACCTCTCCATGAGACCTGATTCCATTTCTGAATTCTAGACTTCGTGTTTGTATACAAACGACTTTACTCCTTAAAAGAGTATTGAAATATTTGTTTGGGATGCTCTTGAAATGTTTCATGATATATATCCAGATGTTAATTAATACAAGTAAAGTGTTTTTTTTGTTGTTTTTTTAATTTTTGGGGAATATATGAGTAGGGGTGCATAAGGAAGTCTTATGTATCTGAACTGTTTAAAAAAGAAGTTGCCAGGATTTTTTCTGTCTATTTTGAAGTTATCAAATAAAATTAAAAAAGTTCCATGATAACTAATTCAGACTTTTAAACAGGTTGCTAATTGACATGAGTAAAATTAATATTCATGAACTGAATGGTAAGGTGAATATAGATTTTCTCAGGTTGATAAATCTGGTTATGACTTATTTACAAAGTCAATAATTGTATAAGATTATAAGTTTTCGAGTAATGCATGTCATATCTCGCACACACCCTCTAGCCTGTAGTGTAATCACCCCAATACATTTGTACAGGGAACCCTCTTCATAACGGCCGTGTTCATTCTTTGAAGACTGTGTCATTGTAATGAATTTGCTCTTATCAAGAGACAAATTGCACTCGGCACATATAAACTGACTGTGGCTTAAAATATAGATCAACTTTGTTATAGACAGGTGATAGATAGAGTAAAAGTTTATTTGAAGTCAGCATAATATCAAAATTAAGGCATCAATTATCAAATCCATTGAAAATACATTCTTTTGATAGAAACCACTGAAAATATTTGTGATGGGATATGTATTGGTCATTGTATCACAGGATTTTATTTTACTTAAAATTTACATTCTGAAATGATACTGTCGTTGTCAGTAGCTATTAGCCTGTAGATTCTCATGTATTGATGGGAAACAACATTATGCACATTTTTATCTCGGGATGGGGTGAGGGGAGAATCCTGTTGGTAGTTGAAATTGTCAAAATAACAACGGCCATTATGAAGTGATCTGACTGTATCTTACACAAGTTCAAGAACACACATTATTTAGGGAAATCACTTTAATATCATTTCTATGAAGCTTGTCTTTTTTGCATGTATGTATGTACTGTATGTATTTTCATTTCTAGATATGTGTGTCGGTCATGTTGTATCTATACTTTTATAGACTCCTGAGATATGAAGCTTTTCCGTTAGTCTTAAGTCTAGAAAGCTTGGTAAACTGCATTGGAATTAAAATAGACAAGAGAGAGACAGTGTGTGTCTGTGTGAGAGAGAGAGAGAGAGAGAGATAGATGATGCTGTTGATTTGAAAAGTCGTATGTTATAGGAAGACTCTGTTTTGTGGTGTGCTCATAGAATTAGTTATTTTTGTGTAGCCTGAAATACTACTTTTTCATTTACTGCTTAATATTACAAAATTATTCATTTAATACAGTAATTATTTTTTATTCACCAATTGATCAAGCTAATTCATGTATCCTTCTAATGTGTTTACTATTATTCTTATTGGCTTCTTTTTAAACGGAATTTGGATTATGAATTGTAACAGGTAAATTAAAAACTTTAAGAAAATTCTTTTTGAAATTTCTTTTCAAAGCCACTCAATAGTCGAATAAAGATAATGGAATTTTCTTAAAAATGTGTGTCAATAAAAGTTATGACTAATAACGCAATTTTTCATCCATGTTTAAGATTCACTTTCAGAAATTGGATTTTTGTATCCGTTTGTTTATATGTATATGCTTTTCTTGTATCATATCAAGTTAATTTGTTATGTAGATTCTCATTTCCGCTGGCCCATTGTCGAAAGGTCCCGCCTCCAGTATTTTAAAATGTTATTAATTGACCATGTTGATTTTGAATTTACAAATATTGGGCCACCTGCCTTGTGTTATCTTTATTGATAAACTTCTTCAGGTCATCACAGTTTTTCAAAACCATTAAGATGTTTGTCATAACCCATATTTTATGTTTTAAGGTGTCAATAAAGTTCTGTTAAAGTGTTGATTGGCGGTAGCATTCCAGGATACATTGTACTAGTATCCTAAATTTCGGACTAGAGTCCGAATGGTGATTCAGACATTTTCAAATTAAAAAAAAAATTACTGGTCAACCCGACCAGTGAATAAAGGAATTTCACTGGTCAAAGAAAATTTTTACTGGTCTGTATATATACACAATTGAAAAGAAATGGAAAATTACTGGTCATTTGGACCAGTTATCAGATAGATTTCACCGGACTTTTGTAAAATTTACCTGTTTTTCTGGTAAGACTGGTGAATTTCAAAAACTCTGGCGATTGGCAGTATGTTTCCAGTATATATGCTAATTTCCGGATTGGAGTCCAAGCGTTGATTGGTGCTAGGTTTCCAGAATGTATGCTAATTTCTGGATTAGAGTCCCAAGCTTTGATTGGTGGTAGGTTTCCAGTATATGCTAATTGCCAGATTAGAGTCGAAGCATTGATTGGTGGTTTCCAGAGTGTATGCTAATTTCTGGATTAGAGTCCAAGTGTTGGTTAATTGTAGGTTTCCAGAATGTATGCTAAATTCAGGATTAGATTCCAAGTGTCGATTGATGGTAGGTTTCCAGGATGTATGCTAAATTCAGGACTAGAGTCCAAGTGTCGATTGATGGTAGGTTTCCAGGATGTACGTTCATTTCTGAACTAGAGTCAGCAAATTTTGTCAAATTTTTCTTTGCTGAGCTTAGTCAGTTTTTAGACTTGCTCATAATTGATAATTCTCTGCAAATAATTTTATCCAAAATTGATATCAAGTCTTTAGAACTGCACATAAACCCACAATTTCGTTCATATCTATGATAAGTTTACAAAAAAAAAAAAATAATAATAATAATAAAATAAATATAACGCAAACTAGGATTTTTATGCCTTTTTAATTTTGATTATTAACTATAATTACTAGTGTAAGTAGCAAAAGATGGACTTTTGAAATGTAAATTATTCTCGAAAAATAACATTTTGAAGTTCTTTAATAAAACAAAATATCCAATGATGTTTGACATTCCTTCAGTCAACTGGCTGTATATTTGATATTTTGAAACTTATGACCAACCAAATATAATACTGTTATATCCGTTATTTGACAAAAGAATCATAATCCTTCCACCCAACCCAATATTTTTACAGGTGAATGAGAATATACGTAATGATTAATTGATATGGGCTCGCCTCCGTCAAATAATCTGTGCATTTTAGCATATGTGATTTTGTTTAACTCATTTCCCCCTAAAACACATTTGGACTGGTCCAAGTCATTGATTTACAGAAGAGTCCACTGTTTTTCAGGGGTTGATGAGCTAAGTAATAATGTGTGTATTGTTTGCTGCGCAATAAATAGTATGATATAGTGAATGTGGATCTACAACCGCGCAGTTCATGGAAATTGTAAAATAGTTCCGATAAAAGGATTTATTTTCGTCGAAATTTCATTTTTGATTCATTCATGTTTCAAATTTAAATGGAATCTTTACAAAGAAAATGTACATTTTTTTTTCGAGTGGCAGACCAATTTATTGTAGCCATTTTTATAGCCATTTTTGTAGCCAGGTACACTATGCGTGTACTTGGGCAGAATCGGAGAACTGTTAGTTGACTTTAAGTTTGCAAGAACATGTTCTCATTAGATCTCACCCAATCACCAAGAACATGATGGAGAACAAAGCAAATTAAGTCGAACACGAGGATGATCAATAATTATTGCATTATTATTAATTTGCCATGTTTGTTATTCTCACTCCTGCTCAAAAGCTGGTGTGAAAATCTGTACCGAGAACAGTGTTCCAGGTCGATGTTCTTTGCGTTTGGGCGAATTCTTACTCAAGAAGGTTTCTCGTGTCTAGAACATCTTGCCCAAGTACACCCTATATTACCTGGTACAAGTGGCTTCTCCACACACATGATTTATCGTATGACTGCTAGCAATGATGCAGTTAGAACTTATGCCTTACAAGCGAAGGATCCTAGGTCTGATTCCACATACCAGATCATACTTGAGACGATGAAAATTTAGTGTCTGCCTTTGCAGGAACTTTTTTTTCGGTTAAAGTATCAATTAAATGATGAATGTTTCATATACATTTCATCAACATTGAAATATGGCATCCATTTAAGGATTTATCAGAAGTGATTTTCTTATTCAAGTGTTGAAATTGCATAGGTCATTTTAGTAATGTAATATTTAATACGTATATATTCAATATGATATCGCGTTGTTAATTACCGCCTAATATGAAAGTTTAGCATTTTCTAGATAAATGTTATTTCATTTCAAAGGATAACTTTGAAAACGTTCAAGGGTGAATCAAATGAGGACACCAGGCAGGTGTGACCAGTCTGCAAGGAATGATTACTCCTTCATGGTACTTGATTCCTTTTCTGGATCTCCCAGAGTCCATGTTTGAGCAGTGTCTACTTTTTTTTAAAGAGATAACGCCATACTATCTGTACTAGTTTTCCTATTATAACTCAACACCCCTGATTCTGACCTGTCCCCCCTGCTCAGGATATTTTAGAATTAGCCATTTTACTTTTTTTGTCTATTTCTTATTGAGTTTTTATTGAATTTTGGCAGCTTATGTCAAATGTGATAGTAAACAAACTAGAAGATATTGGATTGTATAAGACCTTAGTGAATTTATTCTAATGTTATCTTTTATTTTTTTCCCACAGGATGCAATTGAACGACATAAGAAAAGAATTCACGATTTAGAAAAATCCGAAAAAGGTTCAGACTCTGATTGACCTCTGTGATTAATATGGTTGAAGAGACATTCATACTTTTTTGTATATATCACTTTTGTTGCATTATAAAAGTGCTATTTTAGGAAATTGGTGTATTCATGATTGAACTCGAGAAAAAATATAATAAAAGAATTTAACTCTTTCGTCTTTGTTTACTTCACTCTTTTTAGTTTTTGTTGAGTTTTCCATTACAAGGAACCGGATGGTGAAAGCACCAAACATTAGACCATAAAGTCTCTCTAACGTCTAGCCAGCACTGTTTCAATTCCCGCTGGAAATACTGAGAGAAAGTTTGTTGATTTACTTGCCACAGGTCAGTGGTCTTTTCCAGGGTACATTGTAACCAGGGACCGCATTCACATAGAAACTTAAATGTACAGCTCCACCAAGGTAAAACGGCACATTCGCTCTACTTTTCCAAAATAGATTGTACAGGTAAAACATATTGCATTGCACGGACTCCTTGTATTAATGAATCTCTATACTTTTGTGAAGACAAGTAGCTTGTTACGCTTGTTACCCTTGTTATGATTTGATTTAGAATCGTTGTGTTTGTAAACATGTGCCAATTTACCTTGGTACAGGTAAGTCTTAAGTTCAACATACTAGTGTAATACGTAGACTTAAAGGAGCATTAGCTGTGTTTGCCCAAAATTATTTCGATTTTGTTCCTACTTTTAGCACTTGTTTTTGATGTACAATAACAAAAAAGCTATACATGGGCATAAAGAAATTATATTCCTATACTTCGTGAAAACAAGGTCAGGTCCAGTGTGGTGTTTATATACAAATAGTAAGGTTGAATTAATCAATTGCAATGAAAAAGTGCCAAACTTTGGTTCCTCAAGCAATTTTCACAAAATATATTTGAATTTAAGACTTTTATGCCTGTGTATATCTATATTTTGTTATTGTACATCAATCTAAGAAGTAAAAATGGAAGAAAAATTCTTTTAATAAAACGCAGCTGATGCCCCTTCAAGTTTCTTTGTGAATAAGACCACATGTTCTCTAAACTGACCGTCAGCATATAACAAAAATTGAATTCTAAATATGAAATCACTACTGATTGCTATATTTTATCAAAGTTGGACAGATTGAAAACTTGGACAAATCACGGGTTTTTTTTTTTTTTTTTGCTACCATGCTAACTGACGCTTCTGTAACGTCTTTCTGCCGTTCTTCATTAAAGGGGATACATTTCGACCGTACGGCACCAGGTCACGTGGCATTAAGTGGGCGGGTTGTTTATAACTGATTTACATAAACTCTTTTAAAAATCTTCTACTCCGAAACCACCAGGCCATATGGAACCAAATTTGACCACCACATCCTTGGGGTGTCTAGAAACAAAATAGTATCCAGTGTGCTTGTCGACCATCCAACATGGCTGCCATAGATATAAATAAAACATAGGCGGTAAAACAGCAGTTTTTTGGCAAAACGCGCCAAAACTAATTAGCCAGATATGAACAGCAGGACAAGATCTATCTACCTTTGAATTTCGAATGAGTCTGATGACCCATTTTTGAGTTACTGCCCCCGAAATATTGATTTTAAATAATTTTTGTAGTTTTCCCTATTTTTTTTTCTAAAATGATATTAAATACGTCAAAACTAACTGACCAAAAATAATCAGCAAAACAAGATCTACCTGCGTTGAAAATTTCGGAAGAATCTAACATACTGATTTTGAGTTATGACCCCTGAAATGTCGATTTAATAGTTTTGGGCAAAATTATAATTGCTAGCTATGTAAATTAAAAGTATAAATTGCAAATATGATCAGTAAAACCAAACTTTACTGGAATGTATGGAAGGTCCTTTACTGCGAGCGCGTAGATATTTCCAATCTGCCAAAGAAACATGGCCGCCAGTGCAGGACATAGTTCAACATTGACCCTATGAGAAAACATATTTTGATTTTGTCCTCTGAAACTACTCGAGTAAATTGAACCAAACATTACAGGAATGATGTATGGAAGGTCCTATACTGTTATTGTTCAAATTTTTACAATCTGCCAAAGACCATGGCGCAGGACATAGTTCAACATTGGACCCTATGGGGAAAACATTTTAATCACCTTCTCTGAAACTACTGAAGCAAGTTGAATCAAACTTTGCAGGAATGATATATAGAAGGCCCTTTACTAAGATAGCTCAACATTTTCCGATCCGCCAAAACATGACTACCGGTGCAGGACATACCATAGTTTAACACTGGACCCCATGTTCTCAGACCATTTGGTTCCAATAATTCTTTGAATGAAACCTCTTTCGAGAGGAGCCAGCCTGGCTTAGTCGGTAGCACGCTCGACTCTTGATCGTGAGGTCGTAAGTTCGAGTCAAGCCGGCGGCAGGTCGAATTTTTGTCATTCGGATGAGACAGTAAAAAACCGAAGTCCCGTGTCACAGTTGGTGTCGACACGTTGAAGAACCCTTACTGCTCAATGGCCGTAAGTGCCGAACATAGTTCAAAAGTTGAAGCCCATTACCGGCATTTGGTGACGTCTCCATATGAGTGAAAGATTCTTGAGTGGGACGTTTAACAACAGTACAACCAACACCTCCTGAGAGACAACCTGTCTTGTAAGATCACTTTTCAGTGTCAGAAAGGACGTTTTCTCAAGACAGGTTCCACTGTAAAATTATTGGATTGGTTATGTTCTCTAAGGTATGTTTTAACCTATTAACACCTGTCTGTGGTCACATCTAAACTCGCCTAGTTCAATAAACATTATTGTGTACTGTCATAATTCAGTAGTAAATAAAATATTGCATATGTCCCTGAATTCTGAAATGGACCGAACCATTCTTTGAAATAGACAGTCCCAAGTGTAACTTCAGGGGTTGATGAGTTGAAAGAAGTAATGAAAACGATAATGGTTTATGTAATATGTTTTATTTGAAAAACAAGAGCTCGTTTAAGTCGCTAACGACGTATACGTTTATGTTTTTTAAAATATGCAAATACAAATATAGGTATAACAACTATATAACAACAGGTTTGTAAAAAATGTTAACAAATATTGGTAGCAAACTATGTACAAAATATGATTGTCAAAGGCGATTTAACGAAATAATAGTTAACATTGGACCTCGTGTTCCATTAATTGTAAATTGATGATTAAAAACTATCAGTTTTAATCTTAATTTATCCCGTCAACTAACTAACAAACTAACTAACTGACTAACTCTCTGACACATATGTTTATTTGTCACTTATAGGTACTATTATTACGTCATATGTAGGTTGTTGAGTCATATGTTGATAATTTGTTACGTCATATGTAGGTTGTTGAGTCATATGTTGATAATTTGTTACGTCATGTGTAGGTTGTTGAGTCATATGTTGATAATTTGTTACGTCATATGTAGGTTGTTGAGTCATATGTTGATAATTTGTTACGTCATATGTAGGTTGTTTGTTACGTCAGATATAGATTGATTGTTAGAATCATAGGTAGGTTGTTAATTTATATGTGGGTAGGTTTGTTACATAAAAGTAGGTTTTTAATTATATGTGGGTAGTTTTTTTTTCTGACACTTGTAGTTTGTCATGAGTAGACTTACTATTGGGATATTTTCCTTAAATTGGACATACTGTTTTTTTTAAATTCTCCTTATAATAGGTACATGAAGGAAGAAATAATTGTTCATAAACCATTCATTTATGCATAAAACACGGGGGGGGGGGGGGGCGGGGGGGGGGGGGGGGGGGGGCTGTGTTATTTTTTACGTAAAATATCTAGCGTGTAAAATCCAGATATAGACATTATAAGCATAATACCAAATTTATAATGCCCAAGATGATAGTTTCATCATTTTAGTAAAAACACAAAATTGAAAATTTGATATAGATTTATAGATTTTTTTTCCGATTAAAATAGTTATGGCGTTACATACAAAATATATTTTAAAAACATATAACTGTATGTTTTACGCAACAAAACAGGATATAATTCTACTAACGGGTCGCTGTAATGTACATGTTTTAACTCATTCATCCCTAAATACACATTTGGACTAGTCTACATAGATGTAATTTAGAATAGTCCATTGAATTTTAGGGATAGATCATTTAATGTTGTTAGTTTCATAACCTTGTGCTCGGGATTGTTTTTGTTTCCTTACCTGGGTCATTACTAACAACAGAATTACTGAACCCTAAATTCACCGCTCCATCCACTTCCCCGTTTACGAGCTTATTTTCAGATCCTCGATAAAGAACAAGTGCGAGAATTCTGAATATGATGGATAAACACTTGCCTGTGATTAGAACATACATGATATTTAAACTTAACTGATGATTATCATACTGCCGACATGCGCCGTCGTCATTGCATTTCTTTGCCCACAAAATGCATGTGATGTCAATAACTCGCCCAAATATAATTGGCCCTGGGATCATCCCTAAAATAACAAAATATTTTGATAATCAGTTAAAATACCGTATTCGACCTAATAAGCACACAGGGCGCTAAAATAGGAAAAATGAGTGGGCGCTTATTTTGGAGTAGTTAATACTCAACTTTACGGAAAACGGTTATTTTTCGTAAGGCACGATGGTAAATTTCTTAAGTTATAGCAAAGGACATCTTTCGGCATTCTTTTATTGCTGGGTACTAGAGATAAACTTTTACTTACGTTTTTTTTTGTCAACATCTCGTTAACTGGCAAGAAAAGATTCTCGATTGTGAGTAAAAAAACAGATGAGTAAATCTTAACTGAGAGCACGCTTAGAGTGGAACATAGATGTTTTCATAGTGAAATAGGATAATCGAGTAAGGAGTATGCAAATCTTAAATATGATAGAATCATGGAACCATTGTTAAAATAAAAATCAGTTTTCCTACTTGTAATTGATCAGATGAAAAATCGGGGAAATAGGTTTGTTTGTTTGTTGTTGTTTAACGCCACTTTCAACAATATTTCAGTTATATTGAGGCGGGGGGGAAATAGGTAAATAATGTCAAAATACAATTCTTTCCATAAACATGCTGGTGGTTTGAATGCGCAAACATGTCATTTATTCGATAACAATATGTAGCAACAGGTGTTTGAATTGTTAATGAGAATCATGTCCTTACTTCTGTTAAACATCAGTCATTGCCTCTACCAATCGGATACACTGTCACAGTTATACATCTGTCGTTCTCACTACCAATCGGATACACGGTCACAGTTATACATCTGTCGTTGTCTCTATAAATCATATACACGGTCACAGTTAAACATCTGTCGTGTCTCTACCAGTCATATACACAGTCACAGTTAAACATCTGTCGTGTCTCTACCAGTCATATACACAGTCACAGTTAAACATCTGTCGTGTCTCTACCAGTCATATACACGGTCACAGTTATACATCTGTCGTTGTCTCTACCAGTCATATACATTGTCACAGTTAAACATCTGTCGTGTCTCTACCAGTCATATACACGGTCACAGTTAAACATCTGTCGTGTCTCTACCAGTCATATACACGGTCACAGTTTACATCTGTCGTGTCTCTACCAGTCATATACACGGTCACAGTTAAACATCTGTCGTGTCTCTACCAGTCATATACACGGTCGCAGTTAAACATCTGTCGTGTCCCTACCAGTCATATACACGGTCACAGTTAAACATCTGTCGTGTCCCTACCAGTCATATACACGGTCACAGTTAAACATCTGTCGTGTCTCTACCAGTCATATACACAGTCGCAGTTAAACATCTGTCGTTGTCTCTACCAGTCATATACACGGTCACAGTTAAACATCTGTCGTTGTCTCTACCAGTCATATACACAGTCACAGTTAAACATCTGTCGTTGTCTCTACCAGTCATATACACGGTCATAGTTAAACATCTGTCGTTGCCTCTATAAATCATATACATGGTCACAGTTAAACATCTGTCGTTGTCTCTACCAGTCATATACACTGTCATAGTCAAATATCTGTCGTGTCTCTACCAGTTATATACACGGTCACAGTTAAACATCTATCGTTGTCTCGACCAATCGCATACAGTGTCACAGTTATTCATCTGTCGTGTCTCTACCAGTTATTTACACTATCACAGTTAAACATCTGTCGTTGTCTCTACCAGTCATATACATTGTCACAGTTAAACATCTGTGTTGTCTCTACCAATCATATACACTGTCACAGTTAAACATCTGTCGTTGTCTCTACCAGTCATATACACTGTCACAGTTAAACATCTGTCGTTGTCTCTACCGGTCATATACACTGTCACAGTTAAACATCTGTCGTTGTCTCTACCAGTTATATAATAATAGTTCCAAACAGATAGACAATGCGTTTGTAGAAATATCTTGTACACGAAAAAAGAACATTGCAATTGTATCTCACCTAGACCTCTTGCTATTATCAAATTCAATCCTAGTGCAAATGACTTCTCTGAATGTGGAATGATCCTAAAACAAGAGTGGCAATTGTGATAAAATTTTAACGACATTTTAAACATAATACCACAGTTATAATGCTCAAGACGATCGTTTCTGTCAATAAGACTTCATCAGTTGAGCTTCAATTTAAAATGTATATGTATTTTCTAAAGAGAAAGTGGTATCATACAAGGTCAAATAATAAATCTAAAAGTATATCAAAAATCCGTCTAAGAGTAACCTCTGTAAAACGATCTAATTAGAGTGTCAAGTGTAATCCTAAAGGGTTAATGCCACTCAGTGTATCAAAATTTTAGATTTGTTTTAAATGCGGTAATATCAGAAATGCATAATAACGCTGAAATATTTTCTTAATAAATATCAACATTTCTTTGTTTTTTCGAGGTGTAAAGATGTGAAATAAAGTTTCATTGAATTCTTTTGCAGGATGACCAAAAAAAAATGGTTTTTACCCGAGGTCAACTCATATGACCTCCAGCAAAAACAATGAGACAATCATACTCTCAATAAGCATAAAATAATACAAACCTTAATACAACCGATAACATGGGCATATTCGATATGAATGTCAGAATTAAAGTAATTGCAAATACAGCCATGTATAAGGGTAGATAACTGCATGAAATCTCACAGACGCCCGTTGTTGCCTCACCAATTGATGAATTTGCTGCTTGCTGATAACTGATACAGGTACAGTTGGTATATTTCTAACATAAAATGAAAAAGACAATATCAAAAATGATAAATGTATGGTCAATGTATGGTTTCAACAACACAGTCAAACTACAGAATGAAAAAAATGTTACAAAGATACAAAGAATCGCGTTTAATATCCATATTTTGCTCACACTTTTCGTTCGATATGATAACCAAGATTGCCCTTTATAATGGAAAGCTAGTCAACTCGTACCCATCGCAACTCGGACCCACTTCGGCTACGTCGTATCCACACCTGGCTGAATCGTACAGCGATCGAAATTTGTATCTTACGGCCTCCGTGTCCGATTAACAATATGATCACGGTGTAGGCCATAATCATCTTTAGTATGGGCAAGAATTCATTCCAAATTCAATTGACTTTAAATGCCGACTCACTACGGGTGTGACCGGTCGACATGGAATGCTTACTCCTCCATGGCCTCTTATCTCACCTCTGGATTTTCAGAGGTCCGTGTATGTCATCCAATTTTCACTTGATTTGTTTAATCTCTCATGAACATTAATTCGATTAATACTTCGGTATCTGTGATTTTTTTATATATATTAAGACGGGTTCGAGCCTGGCAGAATGTGCTGATTATATGGGAATCTTTTCCAGATTTTTCCACAGAATGTTGCCATAATGCAGAAAAAAAAAGAAAAACGTTGAGTTTATACACAAGAACATGTCTATACAATTTGAGGCATTATTTAAAGATGCAAAAAGTTGTACTACTACAAAAACTGTATATACTTTTAAGTAATATTCTGCCCCAAATGAAATAAATAAGGTTCTAATACCAAAGGCTTAGTTCCGGATACAAACATTGAACATCCAGCATAACACGGGGAATAATACTGCATCCCATTGGATCCGCAGACCGGGTTAAATATTTCCATGGAACAATGGCAATTATCATTGCAGTGCTGAAGCGCAATATCTCTTTTTGCACCTGACCTAAAATATTGAAGAACATAATTGGTCTTTTGAAATATATAGATGTGTGTGTGTGTGTGTGTGTGTGTTCCATGATATAGTAAAAGATAAAACAATCAAAGAACATTATTTTTGATTCGCCCTTCCACTTGTATTAACCCTTTCAACCCTAAGTTTCTAGATAGTATGTTCCTTTCTATTGTTTAGACTGGTTCATTGTGGTCTGTAGAGTTGAAAAGGTAAAGATGTTCAGATGCATTCAAAATGTTAAATCGTGTCAAATTCGAATTCAGTCGCTATTTAGCATCGTTTGTTGTAGGTTGAGGCATAGATTTGCTGTACAAGAGACTTTGGGAGATGGAAATAAAGAAAACAGAAAACATTCTTCTTACGTCTTGGACATAGTTCCCATGTAGTCGGAATTAACTCCAGTATATGGTATATCGTCACAATCGAACAGAAGAACTAACAATAGTACAACCATTGGCACCGTGACCCAAACAGTAAATTTCAATGTTCCATTCACAGTGAGATTCAATCTTTTCACTAAATATCCTCCAAAAAACATTCCACCTGTAGCAGATATTACTGATACGTATCCTGAAACAACCACAAGAAAACATATAATTAGTGAATGGCAGACCCAGTCAGTACACTGTAGTCTAGCTATGTTATTTATACACTCTCCACATACACGTATTTTTCTTACCAGTCCTTACAGATCTCCGACTAATAGTCACAACACTCCCTGGTATCTGTATCGTCAAAACTCGCAGACACTCGTAATGATCCGCGAAAGGAGAGATGATAATTCATTCATTCGTCAAATTTTTCATGCGATTGACCATGAATTACCGTAAATAACTCTTTTAAAACCCTTTCACCCCCAAATATGTAAATTGAATACTCTTTCCCATAGTTTGGGTCAATCTATTACGGTCTGTAGAGTTGAAAGGGCTAAATAACCAGGAACAAATCGTAAGTATCATAAACCAGTCACAATAACATGGAACAACATGTTAGGACTGGTAAGAGAAACCCTTGTATGCGATGGCATCAATTCAGATATAAAAGATTAATGTTATGATAACATTCACCATCTTATTAAAACAGCATCTTCAAGAATAATGAATAAAAACAATTAAACTATAAAGTTAGCAAGGACACATTAAACTCCATGTACTTTACTTTTATCAGACCTACGCTCGAATATGCTTCTTGTGTTGTGGGTGGTGGTTCTTTAGAATTGTCAAATGCCTTGAAATTGGTCCAGATAGAATCCGCCAAACCCCTCTCTGGACTATCATCTATAGACTCTTGTGAATCTTTATACTTCAAAACTTGGCTGTGTACCGCTTAGATCCCGACGTTAAAGATTCAAGCTCTCTACTTTCTATATCCTGGACATCTTAATGATTTATACCTTGTATCTGAGACTTTTTATATTTCTTTAAAATTCACAATAAGTTAGTTTCTTCATAGTTTAATTCCTCCAAGTAGAAGTGACCCTGGCCATGTTTACGTAACCCCAATAACTATCAAATGCAACGGTGTACAGTAGACATATTCAGTAGGCTATTTATATGTTTGTTTGTTTGTTTGTTGTTTAACGTCCCGCTCAAGAATCTATCACTCATATGGAGACGTCAACACATGCCGGTGAAGGGCTTTAAAGTTTGGCCTATGCTCGGCCTGTACTCGTGACGAAACCACCGACCTTCCACAAATTAACCGGCCAACTTTCTCACAAAAGTCGCCATAGTTTCCATCAGAGTTCAAACCTGCGCTCACCGGAAATGAGAAACTTTGTGATTCAAAGTGTGATGCTCTATCCATTCGGCCATGGAGCCCCCCAACCCCATTTCGATATTCTTCTTATAATATGCAATCTAAGCGATGATAATTTATGTTTTATTTTCAATTTGGCCGCATAATGCCTCCATCCAGATTGATGATATTAAAATTTTTGGTTCGCCTTAAATAAATTTCGGTCCGAATATCACAACAAAATTTTGTATGGCATCATTCTTGTGAAATAAACACTGAATCATGCATATCACCTGAAGAAAATTGGGTCCGAAGGCTAAATACTCCTGACGGAAAAGTCCTGAAAATATAAAAATACACATTGTCACCTACCTAAGAGCTGGGATGAAAACGAAGCTGTTAAGCTAAACTTGTATTGAAGAAACTTAGGTCCAAAAGCTGTAAATCCCTGAAGAAGAAGTCCTGCAATTATTTTAGACATGTTAAAACAGACATTTTTTTTAATCAATAGAAAATTCCTACACCAAGCATTTTAAGCATTTCTCTGTCTCTCTCTGTCTCTCTCTCTCTCTGTGTCTCTCTGTCTCTCTCTCTCTCTCTCTCTCTCTCTCTCTCTCTCTCTCTCTCTCTCTCTCTCTCTCTCTCTCTCTCGTGTGGGAGTGTTCGGTGTAAGATGAATGAAAGGTATTTTAGACAGCCAATACTTCCTGGTCAGGTAGAAGGGGTGGTAAAATCCTGGCTAAAATGTCTGAACAAATGTGTCGTTATATAAAAATTGATTAGATTAGGAAATGCCTGCTTTGTTTATAATATGGTCGCTGACATTTTGAACACCAATGCTATATTTACAACTCGGGCCAAGCGGAGAAGAAAATGAGCTTAATGATCTGATAGGTCATTAAATTAAGAAAAAAAAGTTTTGCCAACAATGAAAGCAGTAAGTGTGATATCAACGATAGATGAGTATCTGCGGTACTTTGAAATTTATTTGGTTGATGGTCAGATGAAAAAATATATTCTCTTTTGATACGGAATACTACACGTTGTACAGAAGTGCAAAATTGAAGTAAAATACAAAAACAAACTCGAATTTTTTTTTGAAAAATTGCATACCATGTTATGTAAAATATTGATCTTTCAGCATGGGGTACTGATGTGACCCAGACCTGATATATATGGGAGTGACATTGACCTGAAGCTTTTTGAATTAGCATTGAGGGCCTATAGGAAATTAGCATTGAGGTCTATAGGAAAATATTTGGTGGTGTCTGCCCAGATGTTTGTCAATTATAGGTGTTCAAATGTTGTGGTACATACAACTGGCGATATATACATCTAAACATACAAGTTATATCTTGAAGACAATTATAAATATACTAAAGTATTAGACGTAGGTTACACTATGTCATGTCACCACTTTTCCCGCTCTATAACCTTTTAAAACATAATTTAGCCAAGCCTCCTAACGGCAAATTAAGTATATTATCCAATCAGATGCGTTTTTGTATTGGTATTTTGTATTCTGCATGACGCTACATATATAACGTAATGATAACGTAATTTGCTTCAATTACGCATCTTTTCAACTGTTTTATTGTGAATGTTGAATAGAGCTTTAAAATCTGATCGTTCAAATGGAGTCACTCTTTATGGTTGTGAGACAGAAAACTATTCCTGGGTTGGGACGTTACTTTATTGTTTTACGAGCTCCCCGTATTGGCCATAAAAATGTATAACTTTTATAGTCATATAACATTGAAGCTACTTATACAACTTGTAAATGTTGAAAAGAGCTCCTCAAATCTACTCGCCCAAACTTTCTCAGGATAATAAAAGGTAAAAAATAAACTGGCGACGTGTAGAAAGTGTTGTACGAGATTTATTATTATTCATCGCAGGGAAAAGTAAAAATTAAATTCTGACATTGTCAAAGCAGTTACACTGACTTTTGGAATATATTTCGGTTTATTTTTTGACCTTATATGGTACGACTTTCACTTTCGGAAATACACATTTATTTAAGATTCCAGCTCAACTGATGAAGTCTTATTGTCAGAAACGATATCGTATTAGGGCATTCGTTTTGCTTTTCTTTTGTAAAAGTATCACTTTGGTATTATATTAATGATATTTATATGCACCTAATGGTTTCTGAGGAAATAACTGGTTGGACCTAAAGGTTAAACATGTTTATAACTGATCCTCGCAATTATCGGAAATGAAAGTGACATGCCTTTTAAATGAAACGGTCACGGAGGGGACATGCCATGTTAAAGAATCCCCATTGCATTGTCTTTACTTTGTATGTGTGTACTACTGGGACCAGTTTAAGAGAGTGTAACATCCATGTCTTGGCGGAACATATATCATAGTGGAAATAAACATGTATTGATTGATTTATCATGATAGGTTATATTTCATGAAATGGATAAATTAACGGTTAAGTGAAACGAAAATACGGATCATACATGTAGGTACAGTAAACTCCGTTTATAACGAAATGCAAGGAGAATAAATGTCAACACCGTTATAGCCGGAATTCGTTATATGGATTTCTTTAGAATAATGTAAGAAATCGACGTTTTAACCGGTATTTCGTTATATACGATATCGTTATAAGTGACTGTATATGTTAAATTTACCTTCAACAGCTGCAGTTAAGCACAGAAACACATATGTTGGATTGGTAAATAGATTGACAAAAGATCTGCGTATGGTTCTAAGACTAAGGACTTTTCTGTCTGTAGGAGTTGTCTTTCCTTTGTATAGATCTTTTTCCCTCTGTGCCATATATTCTGAGTATTCTGAAAAATGATACTTAAAAATCATCATCCGACATCTTTACCATCAATTCCTCTACCCATTCTGTCAAACAATGTTAAGTTAAGTATGAAAATCAGAAATTTGAAACAGATGGAATATAATTGGAAGATATTGTGATAAAAATTAAAAAATATTATATCTTTAGTATTTGAATTTTGAAAGGTGTTTTATGCTGCACACAGCAATTTTTCAGTTACATGTTGGCGACCACTTTTCGATGGTGGAGGAGAGAACCCGGTCACAATGTACCCGGGAAAAGATCACCGGCCTTCCGCAAGTATACATCTTTAGCAGAGAAATATTGGGGAATTTTTAAAAAAAGTTTTCCCACTAGTAAAGTGTTTTTTTTTTACAATAATAAAGCAATAAAATATCAACTTTAAACGAAGGAGTTTTACTATTATTACAAAACTTCGTAAAGACACTTAAATAGTTTTATCATTGTGATAATGCTATCGACAGTCATTATTTCATAATATGCATTCATCTCACTAAGCGTGGCCATATTTCATTTACTTCGACTCTTTGAGCAGGATGCATGATTTAGAATAAAACATTTATAATAATTATACATGCAATATGAACTTGGACAATCCTGGATTATGACAGTAAAGTACACTAATTTATAAATCTAAGTGAATCTAAATGTGATTGCAAGGGATTGATAAGTTAACAGACAATGAGAAGGACCAGCGCTCATCTCCATAAAAATGTATTTACCAAGACATTCTCATATAAATCTTTAATTAGTTACACAGGTGTAAGGACACACGTTTATCACAAATTGGACTTTGATCCTTCGATCCTTGGATTTTGGCACAGAAGCATACGAGATGACAATACCGTTGACAGCTTTAAGACCACGTGATTTCTGTAGGGTCGTTTGGTGTTCACTTACAGTCATTACTCCCTTTCCCAAACACAAGAGCCGACAGTGTGAGCTATCGTCGATGAAATTTCCATTTTAAGTTGTAATAGGTATTTTTTCATGCATGGAAACTATGGTAATTGGTTTTAATCACGGCTGGTCGTACGGTTAGAGCATTGCGCTTTAAAACATGAAGTCTTTCACCTCTTGACAGTGTAGGTTCGAACCTAAGTTGATTTCTGTGAGAAAGTTTTCCAGTTTACTGGCGGGAGGCCGGTTATTTCTTCCACCATTTAAAGTGGCTGTCACCAGAGTACTGAAAATTTGTTGTTGCAGATGAAACCCAATTCAAACTAACAAAACTTAGATACGATTATAAATTTACTTCCTTGTTCATAGAGTATTTTTAATGTATGAAAGTGACGTAGAGTTGGAAAATAAAATAAATCCCGGAGATAGAAGCTCATATTACTGTGTGCGAACCCTAAACATGAATACTACGCTATACAACTTACTTGGTAGATGATGTGGCAAACCACACATAGGGATAGATATAATAAACGCTAATACTGCACAGAACAGGAATCCTATCCACCAAGCTCCAACCCATTGAGGATTAGTCGGTTTTATTGTAATGCTGTAAAGAAAATATTGGGCACATAATTTACCCGCAATTTTACGAGTCTCAACCGAACATGGAATATTTACAAACTCATTCAAAAGAAAATAAAAACATTATTATGGGTAATAGCTTCAAGACTTTTGTATTTATTACACTATCATATAATCGTATGCACATTAAGTATATTATGATAAAATACAAATTAAGAATACACATGTCAATAGTTTAACTGCAATGTGAATATTGCAGAGTAAGTATGAGCATGTGCATGTTAATGAAATTGCATATACTTTATATATTCTTATAAATGCTACAGTTGTCATAACAAAAATATCTTATTTAATTCACAATAACATCAAATTGTTGCGTAATGTGTCATTGTTATTGGGCGTATGAATATAACATAAGAAGAAGTTCCGGAACCTTAAAAAAGGGAGAAAATCACACCTTTTCATCTTATGTTAAAGGGGCATTAGGTGTTTTTTTTTTCATTTTTCATTTTTACTTCCAAGATTGAAAAACAATAACAAAAACACATATAGTCAGGCATAAGAATCCTTAAATCCTTATATAGTTGGTGAAGAATGCTTGAAAAACCCAAGTTTTGGCATTTTTCACTTACAATTGATTAACTCAACCTTACTATTTCTATATGAATACCACAATGGACCTGACTTTATTATCACAAAATATACAGGTAAATAAGATTTTTATGTCTGTGTTTAGCTCTTATTTGTTATTGTACATCTAGTGCAAGTAGTAAAAGTAAAAGAAAAATGAAATACTTTTATGTATGTATGTATGTATGTATGTATGTATGTATGTATGTAGGTATGTATGTATGTAGGTAGGTAGGTAGGTAGGTAGGTAGGTAGGTAGGTAGGTATGTATGTATGTACGTAATTACGTACGTACGTATCAGTCTGTCTGTCTGTTTGTCTGTCTGTCTGTCTGTCTGTCTGTCTGTCTGTCTGTCTGTCTATCTATCTATCTATCTATATCTATCTATCTATCTACTATCTATCTATCTATCTATCTATCTATCTATCTATCTATATAGTTGGCTATCTACCTGTTTATACCTCTGTCTGTCAATCTGTGTGTCAGTCTGTTTGTCTGTCAGTTTGTCAGTTCGTCTGTCCCTGTCAGTTCGTCGATCCCTGTCTGTCTGTCTGTCTATCTGTCTATTTATTTACAAACTGCCACCTTTATTTAAGTTTGATGGTCTTTACTTACCTTGACGCTTTAACTCTGTCAAAATCTGTATAGATGTTTAAAAATGTCCCTCCTACAATGTAGCCAATCGTCGGACCAAACGTTGCACATGCGTAGTATATACCTAGGATAAAATATAGTATGGTATAGCACAATTTAGTATGATACAGTACAGTCTACTTCAAACTCGACGCAGTCAAGGATTGCTTGGGAACGGAATTTATCAATGACTAAATGCAAAGGAAATGAAAATCAATAGCACAACAAATATTATAAGGGTATTAGTACGATATCCATTAATGCGTACGTATGTGTTTGACAATTATCCACCATAAACGAAGAAGATATCGTTCCCGCCCTTGTGTCCAAAATATGTAAATTAGGCAAATAACTTCTACTGTAGATATAACCCCTTGTTTTTAAATTTGCAACACAGAGTTGAATTTCGTTAATGACGTAAACTATGATAATTTCCGTGGTTACAGTGAAAGTGATTTGTTACTAGTTATGTCCTAGTTTTATATAGAAATTAGCGATACATCCTTTTACGTTTTATTCGTAAATTTGGTAATCTCTCAGGAATGTTATAATATATTATACCGATCCACTGTATTGAAGCATATATTATCCGTTGAATTACTTAAAACACAAAATAAACTGCATCAGCAGTATTATTTTTATACTTTATTCATGCAAAAATCTACATGTACGTTAAAAGGTCATTACGTTCGTAATACAAACTGCCTTCGATACCCAAACCGTTCTTAGCGTCGATTTAAATCTTAAGCCTCAAGCGAGCATGTCTGTTTGGCTGACTTCAGCAGATATAATTGATAAATCAATTCTGTATTTAATTTCGGTTGTTGTTTCAGTCTGCGTCGAAGAAATGTATGTTACACAACTCATATAGAGGTTACACGTAATTACTACACAAGAAAAAAAAAACAAACGAACTATACGCACATCCATTTTTGTGCATGTGATATTTTTCTTGAATATCACCCTGGAATAACCGTACAGTGGAAAATACTCAACGCTTATTGTCTAATGAAAATGAATTTATGAAGAGGTATAATATTGATAAATATTTGTGTAAGAATGTTCAAAGTCGTGTATGGTTAAACGTCATGTAAAAAGTTCAATTAGAGTTTGGTCGGATGGAAAATAAAACATTTGATTTAAGCACACACGCATGTCTTTGTATACACTGTAAGTGCGCTGGAAATTTAACTTCTAATAAAAAATCGGATACCAGAAGAAAAAGTAAATATAAGCATTGAAGTGACTTCCGTTGACATTGATGGATTCAGGATGCGCTTCATGGAATTTGTTTTTTTTTAAGTTGCCATCCATAAGACCAGGAAAGCCAACCCGACAGCAGTTCAATGATTTAATTTAAACGGTACCATTAATCTCTCGTATCAGTAATTTCACTACTTTGATTATACAAAGTTCTGGTACCGAGCCCACACAGGTGAAAAATTCTCGATCAGGTGTGGAACAATAAAATAAAAGCTCAATAAAATGAAAAAAAAGCAATCAATCCGTCAATCAATCAAAAATGAAACATTAATGCAAAATACTCCAGACTTACCAAGATAGAGAGGTGAAGATCGTACAGGTAAATTTTCATCCAGGTATGTTGTCCCAAGGGTATATAATGGAACTGCTCCTGCACCTATGATAAGCTGCGCTATATAAAACCAGTACTTGTTATTTGATTGACTCCCCTGACCAGTACATGCCGATGTTCCATTACTAAAAATATTGCATCTGTTGCCATCGTAACTAATATCCTGTACGGTGTATGGATCACTTAAAAAGTGTGGAAGTGAAAAAACTAAAAATCCGATGCCGAAGACAAACATCCCGATGCCTGTGAATCACGAAATATAAAAATATCACAAATGATCCGAGATGCCAGGGCATATTCAACATATGAACATTTCATATACTTCTTACTGATAAGTTATTGTCACGGGTATATCACGAATACTACATCTGCTATTACTTATACTCCTACCACTAATAATACTAATACTATAACAAGCGATGTATGAAAGTGGAAAGCAAAGTATCAGTTGAAGCTATGGGGTGTGGCAAACGATGTATGAGACGTAGAAAGAGAAGAAATCATTGTAAGTATTAACAGTGGCAGACATAGGTTTTATTGTACGTGTAAGGAGTGGCAAATAAAGTGTCAATTAAGTATGAGAAGTGTCTAACAAAGTGTTAATTGTAAGTATGAGAAGTGTCTGACAGTGTTAGTTGTAAGTATGAGAAGTGTCTAACAGTGTTAATTATAAGTATGAGAAGTGTCTAACAGTGTTAGTTGTAAGTATGAGAAGTGTCTAACAGTGTTAGTTGTAAGTATGAGAAGTGTCTAACAGTGTTAGTTGTAAGTATGAGAAGTGTCTAACAGTGTTAGTTGTAAGTATGAGAAGTGTCTAACAGTGTTAATTATAAGTATGAGAAGTGTCTAACAGTGTTAGTTGTAAGTATGAGAAGTATCTAACAAAGTCTTAGTTGTAAGTATGAGAAGTGTCTAACAGTGTTAATTATAAGTATGAGAAGTGTCTAACAGTGTTAATTATAAGTATGAGAAGTGTCTAACAGTGTTAGTTGTAAGTATGAGAAGTGTCTAACAGTGTTAGTTGTAAGTATGAGAAGTATCTAACAAAGTCTTAGTTGTAAGTATGAAAAGTGTCTAACAAAGTCTTAGTTGTAAGTATGAAAAGTGCCTAACAGTGTTAATTATAAGTATGAGAAGTGTCTAACAAAGTCTTAGTTGTAAGTATGAAAAGTGTCTAACAGTGTTAGTTGTAAGTATGAGAAGTGTCTAACAAAGTCTTAGTTGTAAGTATGAAAAGTGTCTAACAAAGTCTTAGTTGTAAGTATGAAAAGTGTCTAACAGTGTTAATTATAAGTATGAGAAGTGTCTAACAAAGTCTTAGTTGTAAGTATGAGAAGTGTCTAACAGTGTTAGTTGTAAGTATGAGAAGTGTCTAACAAAGTCTTAGTTGTAAGTATGAGAAGTGTCTAACAGTGTTAGTTGTAGGTATGAGAAGTGTTTAACAGTGTTAGTTGTAAGCATGAGAAGTGTCTAACAACGTGTTACTTGTAAGTATGAGTAGTATCTGACAACGTGTTAGTTGTAAGTATGAGAAGCGTCTAACAACGTGTTAGATATAAGTATGAGAATTGTCTAATAAAGTATTAGTTGTAAGTATGAGAAGTGTCTAACAAAAGTGTTAGTTGTAAGCATGAGAAGTGTCTAACGAAGTGTTAGTTGGTGGACCGTTTGAGTTGTCGAGGAAAAACATAAACCTAGTATCTGGTATTTCGGTACCAGCTGATAATCTTATACTAAAGTAAAATTTGGCACTGATAACACCAATTGTCAGGGAATGTGATGAAAATATCATACAGAACTGTTAATATTTCTTCCTGTTTTAAATATGTTTCCTTTGCAAGATATTTCAGAAGTTGGGAACATCAGAAAATGCAGCAGGAAGTCAATTGACCGATACAAACTATGAACAATACACAGTCGTAGTGTTAGTGTTAGTGTTAGTGTCTACATGTTTTACTACCAGCTGGCCCAAAGTCACCAAATTTACTCAAAACACAAACTTTGAGTGTGAACGCAATCTGATTTGTTATGTTTCTGAAGAAATCGTGATTCGAGCAATTATTTTTATCATTATATACAACTTTATGCTATAGATATAGACTCGGCCACCATTTTTAAAAGTAGCACGGTAATTTAAGTGAGAGCGATCGCCATTTGCTTTTAAAATCGAACTGTACACAGGTTTTCCGCACAGCATTGGCCTTGATAGATTCCATTATGGCCATGTCAATCAATAATATGCTCTTTATATATAACTGTTATCACTTAATTATCATAATATTAATAAATTCATATGCTTCGTTTGACGTATTTACCTTCGGTTCATCTCGGACAAATACAACAGACTTTGGCACAATAACTAGGCCATTATGAAAATCACTTTTCATAATAATAACCTTTCATTATTTGCACGGCAATGACAGAGAAATAACTACTGATAATATACCAATGCATTACCTATATATCGCGGTTTACATCCCGCTCCACCAAAGTAAGTGACTGGTATCAAAAGGAAGACTGCCGAAATATCATAACAACTATTGATGAATCCACTTTCAGTACTTTTCATGTCATATCGTCTCTCAATGGTTGATGTCACAACGCTAACTAAACCATTCACAGCTAATCCCTGGGAAATAGAAATGAGACTTAAACATCAAAATCATAAACCTTTTGCACCCCTTTGATAGATATATCTGCTGCCCCTTAAGAAACAGAGGTATATTTCTAGAGTTTTTATTTTCATGTTACGAGTATATATAGTAAAATCCAAATGACCTGGCGGGTGGTGTCTTGTGAACTTTTTCTTGACCTGGACCAGTTAATAGGATTTTAGGTGATAAAGCGTTACATTAAAATTACAATGACTAAAGTAATCGTTCCTACTTGTCACCAAACACAAAAGAGTATCCAGTGAGGGATAAAACATTATTCTCATGCAGCTTGACATAACCGAAAAGTGAGTAGATTCATCCGTATGATAAACAAAAGGTTACTCCGCCCCGCCATCTTATGTGAATCGGACAATATATAACTCTGTTGTCAATTAAAATAAAAAAAAGAAAATGCTGTGAAAATTGAAATTTCCAGAACCACGTTGATAACTAGAATACGGTAATCAAAACCAGAGAAATTGTCATCAATATAAAGAAACAAGTCCAGGTTCAGATGTAGCGCATGCGTGTTTTATCTCAATATAACGACGAGTAAGTTGAGTGTGATTGCAGAGTGCATTTTGTGATTTCGAGTCCAGGATGACCAACAGAGGAACGATGATATTTTTATCATATGTATCTACTGTGCTGTAGATGTGATGATGTTATGGTAAAAATATTTATAAACTGATATCTAATTTGAATTTGAATTTTAAATTTTGAAAATTGTTTTACGCTACACTTTTACAATTTTTCAGTTATATGGCGGTCGCCAGTTTTTAATGATAGAGGAATGACTCCGGTAAGAATGTACTTAGCAAACTTTCTTTCTCACAAATATTAACTTAGGTTCCAGCGGGGTTCGAACCTTCGCTGACCAGGTGTAAGAGACTTCATGGTTCAAAGCGCGATGATCTAACCACCGTAGCCACGGAGTCCCGTGATATCTAATTAAAAATAGGTATTGAAAGTTTAAAAAACCAAAACAGATATCTATACTTGGTTTAAAATAGTCGTAATAAAAATAAATAAAAGGACAACATTTCCAATAACTCTACGTTACGCCCCTGTTTGTTACCCTGTATTCTTATTATCATACATATGCTATGCACGTTACCCGAAATGCTGAATAACACATTCATATCTATTCAACAGAGTTAAATATCATGACATCTCTTAGGTATACGGTTACGGTTAGGGTTACAAAATATCGAACACGTCTTCTACAGCCTGAACATTAGGTGAAACCCAAACATCACCTCGCTGTAAAAACTAAGAATGATTGACACTTTGTCTCACAGTGTTCCATTCCATCTAAAGTAAACCGCTTAAAGTGTTATACCATAAGAAATGTTAAAAGAAATAAATGTTGGCTTCTGTAAAAGGGCGTTAGCTGTGTTTACAAAAAATCATTTTTTTCTTGTTTAATTACTTAAATAAACATAAAGAGGTATACACACAAATAACAATCTTATATTCCTTTATATTTGATTAAAATAAGGGCAGGTCCAGTGTGTATTTATATACCAATAATGAGGTTGAGTTAATCAATTGCAAGTGAATTTAAGAACATTTTAAATTGACAAAACGTCGTCGATATATCCAAATGTCAAATTAAGGACACCACTAACTTTTTCTTTTGATTCAGCAGATTATGAATGAAGTTTGTTTCGTATGAATAAAGGAAAAGGTCGGCCAATAAAGGGGCACAATTGGTTCCCATAGGAATGAAAACAGTATTTTGAAAGACCAGTTCTCCGAACAAATATATTGTCTATTAGAAATTCCAGCATGTTTTTATATCAGCTTCAATCAACAGGGAATGTTTACTCCTCCAAGCACCTGATCCCGATTCTGGATTCCCATGAGTCCGTGTTTGTCCAGTATTCACCAGATTTGTAAATTTAATCCTGGATATTCTGGTGAATTATACTTTCGTAATTGTGACTCTTTATAAATTTGAAATTGAGATATCAATCAATCAATCAATCAACCTATCTATCTATCTATCTATCTATCTATCTATCTATCTATCTATCTATCTATCTGTCTGTCTATCTGTCTGTCTGTCTGTCTATCTATCTATCTATCTATCTATCTATCTATCTATCTATCTATCTATCTATATATCTCTCTCTCTCTCTCTCTCTCTCTCTCTCTCTCTCTCTTTCTCTATCTATCTGTCTGTCTGTCTGTCTGTCTGTCTGTCTGTCTGTCTGTCTATCTATCTATCTATCTATCTATCTATCTATCTATCTATCTATCTATCTATCCAGAGATCCTGCACGCGATATACCAATAGATTACACTTACCTGCACGAGACCTGCACACGAAAGAAGAAACAGAATGCATTTTGCATTGCGAAAACGCTGACATTTTGACGGCGTACATGATCTCCAACCGCATTTTTCTCGGTCATTTTCCATGTTCTTCTCACAGCAACACACTGTTTGTTTGTTTTGCACTAGTGCTTGTTATGTAAATCATTTCTTACTTACAAAACGACAAAACAAAATCACAACTCTTATTAAAATGAAAATTACATAGTTTGATCAATACATTTATATCTTTTACACTGTCCTTGTGAAAGCTATAAAAGACACTGACATTGGAGTGCATTAGTGAACTCGGTTAAGGTTTGTTTAATACGAGTAGATATTGAACAACCAGCCAAGTCATATTTTGAATTTATAAATAGCCTCAAGTGTCACACTTATTCTGTGACACGAGATGTATGTCTAAATACAGTAGATATCGGCTTAAGTGAATTTAAAAAGAAACTTAAAGGGGTCTCTGTGACCAAGTGGTTAGAGCATAGCACTTTAAGCCCCTTGATAATTCGTTTACGCTCACTAATGGTGTTGATTTTGTTTTAACTAATAATGTTCTTTACAAAGATATAACGTTCCCGTCAATTACACTTCCGCATATTAATATGTTTGCAAATACAATTATCTAGAATATTTTGACAGATGAATTGCTGTTTGTATTCTCATTCGCTCTTCTCATATGAAAACATATGATTAGTAAAGTATACAGTGACTCCCTTTCGATCAGTTCACCTCACTCGACATTTTCACCAGACTCGAGAGGTTTCCATGAAACATTTGTGATGGGTGTGGCATGCTTACATGGGACGGTGACTTCTTCCGGTCACCTGATCCCATTCCGTTTACATGAAGGAGTGAGGCAATTGTTATATGGATGGGTGGTGTGAATTACGGTGGTCACATAAGACAGTCTATATATACTTTTATATACTATAGGTCTTTTAATTTAGGTCAGTTACATTTGTACATAGGGAATTACGGGCTCATAAAAGAGTCTTTGATAAAGGGAGTCAATTAATACAGACTTCTTGCAATAGCTATGGAAATGATTTTTTAAAGAAGGAAACCTTCTTGGATTTATTACGCCCCACTGCGGGTCCATTCCGGAGCCGATCTCGCTAAAACTACCATAAGCCATTTAAGTTTGGTTTGTGTGTTAATAAAGTACTGTACCTTACATTTGGGTTTCGATATATCCATTTTTATACATTTGGTAAGTTGTTAATATTATAAATATTCCATTCCTGCATATGTCTAAATGTTTACGCAATGTGTTCCTTGAAAAAAAACCGTTGTAACCGGGCTCTTTTCTCCGCCATCAAAGCTTGGGGCCGCAATTTAAGACCCTTCTCTATAAAAATAAATAGAATGTCTTTTGTAGACAACATAAAAGAACCAATAAGAAGACAATTCCTGTCTTGTAAAAGGGACGTAGAGACAAAAGATGGTAATCACTTTTGGTTTTTGGTATTAGAGAAAACCAATTAATTCGATTCCAGTAAGTGCGTTATCTAAGGAAATAAAAGTGAAGAATACTATTACGCCCAGAGATACAGATTAGAAGCCCGAATTTCAGTTATTCAATTACATCTAATATGTTTATCAAGTTTTGATTTCATCATCACAACTTTTCTTTACTTTGACATATTAAATGACAATCTCTAATTTACGATTCGTATGGTTCATGATCAGATTCTCTGGTTTCATATCACGATCAAATATATCTTATTTTTTTGTTATTTTGTTATACGTCCTGCCAAGAATTATTCACTTATCTGGCGTCGACACCTGCCATAGGTGAAGTACTCTAGATTTTGACCTGTGCTATAGACTGATATAAAAATCGTGAGGGATCTTGAATGTGCCACACCTGTCATTACACTGAGCCTCAGTTTTTTAAGCCTATCATATAGACCAATGGCCTTACCATATACTAAGCGCTTTGCGAAGGAAAAGAGCATACATCACTTTTGACTTCATCAATGTGCGGGGTACCATGTACATAGTTTGTATATTGCATAATGTAAATTATGTAAAGGTAGGACGTTTTTATTTCAAATATCAATGTGGGAGACTATTATCATTTTGCACAACAATTAGGTAAAACTCATTGTATCGCTTATAAAAAAACGTAGATACCAAAGTATTAATCGAATGTGGGTCCATGAGACAATATACAAATCAGGTGAAAATTGGACATACATGGACCTTTGGAATTCCAGGTATGAGATCCCTGGACCCTGTACCCTGGACAGGTAAGCATTCCCTTATCGACCAGTCACACCCACCGTGGTTCCAAATTTAAATTCAAACGAAATAATTGAGGGATGAATCTTCGTCATAATCGCTTGAGTGATTTTTTAGACTTTGATTTTTTATTTTACCTCCAACAACAACAAACACAACAAAAACATTAACAACAACAATAAACAAAATTATTGTAAATTGAGTAAACACAATTGAATGGGAAATGGGCAGATTTATTTATAAGAAAGTTCAGACTCTCTACCAACTGAGCTACTCTGTCCTCTCAGGTATCGTTTGAATCAAATGCCCTCTGATTGAAACAACAATTTACATTACTAAAAAGGTTAACAATAAAATAATGATTTAAAGAACAGGGGACAGTGATAAAAGTAGGCGAATATTTTTTCTTGATTGACAACCCATAAATACATAATCATTTTTGTGAATTATAATTTGCTAAAGATTGATCTCATTATCACTTACATTATATCAATGACTGCAGTAAGTCACAGAGATGTAAGAATGTTTACTTTCAAAATAATTTTCATTTTTATTATATCGTCAAGAGTAACGTTAAGTAACAGAAATTGCAATCCAGTCGTATATGAATTGATATATCACCAAATGCCCGACACGGCATCTTTCGGCAAACTTTTCCATTTTGACGTCATAATCAAATGACCCGTCAAACATATGTGTGATTATGACGTCACAATCGAATGACGTCAAAACGTACACAGAGTGCGAGCGTGTCAGACATTTGGCGATAGGTAAATTGGCATCACATACAAAATACTTCAGTAGATCAGATGCCATAGATTATAGATATATAAAAATGGGATCGTACTCACGGCAAAAACGAAATATTGCAAAGAAATGTCCTGTTTCAGGCGGAACAAAGAATTCACATGTGTTCTACTGTGACGATCTTTAACATAATTTTAATGACTTTTGCTTTGAAGCGTTCAATCAAGAAAAACAAGTAACAATCAACATGTTGTCATATGAACAAGCATTCATGTGTGATATTCCCTTACCTTCTTTACAAAAAAAAGTCCGGAAAGAGAATCGATCGGTGTGATTTTGATACGAAATTATTCATGAACGTTTCAGTTCACTTCAGTCGCAGAAAAATGTATTAAAACGAACTACAGATATGATCCTCTTTATTTCTTTCCAGTTACAAGTAAATATGGGGATGACCAAATATATTCTGTGCATTATGTAATGATGTTGAAAATGTTGTACCGTGGGACCTGGAAAAGTATGTACCCTCGCTTTTGATATGGAATTCAAATACGAGTTTGTCGATGTCTGGCCAGGTGTTTGTTAACAAATCACGATCCCCCATGGCACCTGATCCCACCTCTTGGTTTCCAGAAGTCCGTGTTTGTCCATTTTTACCGGATTTGTATCTATGTCTTGGACATTCTATTGATTTATACTATGGTATCTGAGATTTTTTATATTACAATTCTGCTCACTGCCGTAAGCCTGAGAATATGTATTTGAGCAACGTATAGCAAGCAGAGTACAACACTTTCTTCTAAATATCAAGAACCTGTCATCCATGATAAAGAAATTTACAGATACTATCGCTGCATTGACAAAAGTAGTTTTCAAGACTGCATCCCTAATTATTATAATTCGGTTTGTCAAAACGACTGCATTGAGGACGAAACTAATGATGTAAGACCTGATGTTATCCGAATCCCGAGATTGGAAATATTTGGGATTTCGTTGGCTTTACATATGGCATAGGATTTCAGATCCCGGTGAACATTTACCTGAAACAAAGGTATTTCTATGTCATTAATTTGAATTTTCCTTTACACAAAACGAAAAAAGCAAATAAAATGTATTTCTGTTTTAGCGTATGAATATGAGTAATCGTTCTTACTTGTATCCTACGAGTATCCAGTGGGAAATAAATATCATAAACATAATACCAAAGATATAATGCTCAAGACGATTGTTTTTGTCAAAAGCTTATTAGTTTGGCATATTCACCTAATTCCGGATGGACGCCGTAGAAGAATACGTTGCTAATCCGCTTGCTTTAGATTCTGAAGATGAGAAGAAAATATTTAGAGCACAGACACGAGCAGACAGATAACGTAAAGAAGATAAGCTAAGAAAGAGAAGGGAACAACGCCACACACCATCCAATCGACCAGTAGCAACAGCGACTCCCGCTGTATCACATGTACACCTAAAGACAAGGGTTTGTTTTTGTTTGTTTATTGTTGTTTAACGTCCCACTCAAGAATATTTCACTTATATGGAGACGTCACCAAATGCCGGTGAAGGGCTTCAAATTTTGCACTTACGGCCATTGAGCAGTGAGGGTTCTTTAACGTGCCGACACTTACTGTGACACGGGACCTCCTCTAAAGACAAGGGCATTAAATGCAACACTAAAGGGCACTGGAGAAGAGAATGCTGAAATGAGAAAAAAGATGACTTTAAGATATGTAATATTTTATTATTGAATTCATTTGATCACAAGTCAGATTTGTCACCCGCTACGATAAGCGTAAATAATTGCAAGTATCCCTATGATACTGATTTGCGTAAGATTGGTTACTCATGCATATCACCTGTTTTCACCCGTAGTTAAGTTGCACGAGAAAATATCTTATTGGCGATCTACTGGAGCTAGTGAATTCATTGTTGACACAATTAGTCAGAGTTGTAAGCCTCCATGGTATACATCACTAGATGCTGCTGTTTTACAAAAAAAAAAAAAAAAAAAAAAAAAATTAGGTGCAAGACATATTAATCCTCACTTGTTTAAATTTAAACATAAGTATGAGGATGCACTTGTAGCTAGGGAAATACTGAAGTCAGAAGATTACATGATTTCGTTTGATCTCAAAAGTTCTCATCATCATATCAGTATTTTTCAGTGGAAGGGGAAATATTATATATTATGGCAAAGTACAGGTTACACGACGCAGAATGGTAAGATTAAGAAAATTCTAAGTGATTTTGGAGTTTGTGTCAAAGAAACGTAATTTATTTTCAAAGTGAAGTTCATTGATGGGCAAATAATTTCAACTCAAGCTGTGTTTGGGAGTCAGGTTAGATTGAAAATAAGATGCGCATATATGATTACATTTAATCGAGACCCGGTTGGAAATCTAAGGTATTAATTACATCTGGTACTATAAAAGAATTTCAGTTTGAGGTTGATAACATAGATAGTATGAATGAAGTAGTTTTTATGTATTAGTCAGTTGACAAAGTCATAGATAAATGAAATTGACATGTTTTTATGCTTCAGGATTATGGAGGTAATTTGACAACAAGTTCAAAGGGTGACTTTTTTTTTTTAGCACGAACAATTCTTTTTATGGTCTCCGAATGAAATGAAACAAAGTTCAACATGGCGTGAACTTGAGGCAGTAAATAGTATATATATAGAAAACTCAGTTGTGCAAATTCAAAGTAAATTATCAAAGAACATTGTGATAATAAGAATGTACCACAAAGTAAGCAGTAGAAAACAAAAGCTTCATAGCATAGCAATGTCAATACATGATACTTGTAAATATAGCAATGTTGATATTCAAAGTGAATGGATACCGAGAAGTCTTAACGAAAGTGCGGATATGTTGAGCAAAGCCAATGATTGTGATGACTGGTGTATCAACGGTCAGGTTTTAATTCATATGACAAAAATTGTGGATATTTACTTGTCACAGATATGCATCTTATTATAATACAAACTGTAATATCTTTAATTCAAAGTACAGGCGCAAAGGTTCTTCTAGAGGCTTTTAAACAACAATTGCTGGTTAGTCCTACACCTATGTTAATTCCTACGGTAATACGAATAATTGAAAAAGAAAAATGAAAAAGAACACTTGTAATACCGGCATTGAGATCTGCACATTTTTTGTCATTGGTTGCAAACCAAAATGGTTTTATACACTTAATTAAACGGGCATTCTCTACGGAAGTATGGAAGGGACATGTGGAAATCTGTTTTCCTAAAACATTATCTCGTGCGCACGACTTAATATTTTTTTCTCTTTTTTATGTTGTGGGCACGACTTAATATTTGTTATATCGTGCGCATGACTTGATAATTTTTCCCTACTTAATATATATTTTCCCTATGTTTTTATGTCGTGCACACGACAAAATAAGTCGTGCTCACGAGATTATTATATCGTGCGCATGACTTAATTAGCCAAGAGTAAACGTCTCCCAGAGATTGTTGGTGTTTAATAAAGGTTATTGATACCCTTAATGTTTTTTAAAAATTGTCCCTCCCCTAACCAGGGGCGGGATGGGGGACTAGGTAATTCCTATGGGAACTCTTGCTACATCAGAGATCTTGTAGAATAAACACCTGCTTTAGCAAGGGTTAATTAGGGACTTGGGTGCTTCAGCTACCCCTAATAACGCCTTAAAAATGAGAGAGAAAATATTAAGTCGTGCGCACGACATAAAAAATGAGAGAAAAAAAAATTTAAGTCGTGCGCACGAGATAAAAATATTTCCACATGTCCCTTCCATACTTCCGTAATTAGCTGTGTTTTTCCCCAAATTTTGTTTTTCCTTTTTAACTACTTAGATTGATATCCAATAACAAAAAAAGACATAAAATTCTTAAATTCCTATATGTTTTGTTAAAATTGCTTGAGAATCCCGGGAATGACACCAATTATCACGGACACGATAATTGAACTTTGTCAAAAATATCATGACTAATGATTTATTAATAGTCCGAATATCACAATGATCTTGTTAAGTTTCGACGATTTTTTAAGGTTCGATGAAGTCAGCTCTTTGAAATTTCAAGACGTGCAAATTAGAGATGATTGTTTGGTTATATACATAAATAAAAGTAAAACTGATCAGTATAGCCATGGCAACGGACTTTTGATTGGTAAAAGTACAGCTGTTGCATGTCCTTTCAATATGTATAAAAATATACATGTATCAACTTACCAGACTTTATTAAAGATTCAACGAGCTTTTTATTCATACCAGTCTTTAGGTTCGGGACTATTTGTAAATTAATTTACAAAAACATAACAAAACACACACACACACACACACACACACACACACACACACACACACACACGAAAATAAGTTTTACTACAGCAAGAGAAAATATTGTTAAATTATCAAGAACAGTTTGCAATGATATTAATTGAGGTATGCATTCTCTGAGATCAGGTGGTGTAACAACAGCCGCAAACGCAGATGGTGTGGACGAAAGGTGTTTACAAAAACACGGGATATGGAAAGCTTCCTGTAGTAAAGATGGTTATATTGTTGATTCAGTTGAAAAACGTTTGAAAGTTTCTAAAACATTAGGTTTATAGGTCATTTACATTCCCCCGTTATTTGTGTTTTCTATGGGCTACAGCAGACTGTCAACAAATGTCATTTGTCTTTGTGTTATATATTGAGTGTAGTATACGGTATACTTTGATTTCCCCGCGGTTTGTCAGTAATAGCGGGAAAATATTGTATTCAGGTTACCGGACAACGGGTTAAATAGCAATGTTGTTCAAAGAGAGGACAGTGAGAGTTAATGTTTTTAGGTTTTAGACTAGCTTGGTCAGTTATTTTTTGCAGTACAATCCTGAAACTACACAATAAATATATTATAGAAGTTATAAATATTTACGCAGTTTTCAGAGATTTTCACCTATACGATTTTTTATCTCTGTTTTTTCCTCTGGATGGTCTATGTTTGTATTAGAAAAGTGTTTAGTTACACAGTATAGAATCTACATGTATGTCGAAAATGTTTTTGTTTTTAACATATAGTAAAACCTGCTTTAGCGACCACTTGTGTATACAGATCACCCTCTATAAAAAGACCACCTCCCTATAAAGAATTGTTTTGTTGTGTTCGTAACGGGGTCTGTATATACAAATTTCACTGTAGACATTTACTTAATAAAATAATGCGTCTATCGGCTACGGCAGACTGTCAGCAAATGTTAATATGTGTGTGTGTTATTTATTCAGCATACTATACGGAATACTGAACCTATTCACCTGAAATTGCCATAAATATTACGCAATACCGTCATACTTATTGTCGTTACGAGTGAAAAATATATTTTTTTTAAACTTCAAACTTAAATTACCCTCAAACCGAGAAACACTTAGAAGTGTACTTAATGGGAAGGTCATAACTTTAAATAAGCGTAATGCAAAGTACATTATCAGATATATCAAAGACAAAGTTAAAAATCTGTCTTAGGTACTAAGTCGTTTTTGCCGAACATATTAAGGAAAATGAAAACAAACTTAACGAAAAACTGGACCAGGGTAGATTCATTGTTGAAAGAAACACGCATGTATGCAATATATAACACGTATACTTGTGTATTGAGTATACATGTGTGTATAATTAGATCTCTTTTCACGGATGAAGGGAAGCTTTCAATTGTTAAGTGCAATTAGTTCGATACGGACACATTTCAAGGTGAAGTTCATCTGCTGTGATATATAGCTCTACAAATATAATATAATTCGTTTGGTGTAAACGGTCGCTATTGACACTTTTTCCATTTACAACCAGTGTTGTATTTGGTTGTATTGTTGTTTAACGTCCCATTCAAGAATCTTTCACTCTGCAGACGTCACCAATGCCGGAGAAGGACTTCAAACTTTGGCCTATGCTCGGCACTTTCGGCCATTGTGCACTGATGGTTCTTTAACGTGCCAACACCTACTGTGACACGAGGCCTCGGATATTACTGTCTCATCCGAAGGACAGGAATCCAATTTGCAGTCGACTGTATTCGAACTCACAACCTCACGATCAAGAGTCCAGCGCGCTTCCGACTTAGCCAGGCTTGCCTCACAACCAAAGTTAACGACTTCGGATTTCAGTTGTTTACTAAACAAAATGACGTCAAGAGAAAGAAACAAGAACGGTTTACTTTACAAATGTGAAAAATGCAACTTTACTGGTGCTGTAAACACAGTTTTGTTGTAAATGGTAAAAAGAAACCTTTAAGTGCTCACATTTATAAGGTTATCACCAGATCAGTAGTTGGTATATTTTTTTTATTTTTTGCTATCCATAAAGTTTCGAGGGTTAATAGATTTTATATTTCATGTTTGGGTTTAAGTTCAAATATTTTTGTGCCCTATTTAATCTGATGAGAATGAGATTTTCTATTCATGTGATGATATTTTCATATAATTGGTCATACAGAAATCAAAGCTTCTGTAAGTGATTTTAATTTTCTGAAATACATACAAGTTTTCTATCATCCTAGAACTTTAAAACCATCATCTTCCCTCATCTCCAGTAAAACCATTTACACGCCATTTTAAGTTCGGTAACAAAGCTAAAATTATCAAAAATCTCGGATACCAAAGTATAAATCTTTAAGATGACCAGGATATACATACAAATCTGCTACAAACTGGACAAATATGGACCTCTGGAAATCAAGAGGTGGGATCAGGTGCCAAGGAGGAGTAAACATCCCCTGTTCACCAGTCCACAGTCAAATCCAAATGAAATAAGTATTCTTTTCGGAAACGGATTGTATTTAAGATTTGGAGAAATGTGGTACCATTTCATTGGTTAACATATCCGCCTTATATGATAATGATTTATGATAATGATTTATACTTTGGTATCTGAGATTTTTTTTATATACAAACCACTGACTCTATTGCTTAAAGAGTAAAATATATAATAAATGCAAGAAGCAAATTTACCATAGCCAAAAATTTCGAGCTCAGCATCAGAGAGTACGATTTTCTCTGTTTAACAAACAACAATCGATATTATTAGTTATGTTACTTTTCAGCGGATATATTATATATATATATATATATATATATATATATATATATATATATATATATATATATATATATATATATATATATATATATATATATATATATATATAATTAAGCTCAGGTTCGGGAATTGTTTTAACACAGGACTCCTCGACTTTTTACCAAAAAAAGGATTCTTTTGGACTTAAAAATCCCTTTTACGCAGTTGCTCGATTCACGCGTTGAGGCACTTAAGGGGAAATTAAAGATTGACATATTTTGCATAATTCTACGGTAACATTTCACTGGGAGATAATACTTTAAACTTGAAAATATGTTAAAATGAATTTTAGTCATCGAGACTCTTTAAAAAGAAAAATCGTGGATCCCAAAGTACCTCGTGTACACATGTGTATCACGTAGATAATGTATTTAATGAATATGCATAATCACCTTATGACGTAATGAGAAGCGCATGAATAAATTGGTACCACATTTCTACATATGCGCAGTTTTGGTTCAATGCCAAACGAATAGACCTCATATGGCACACCAGGGATCTATTTAAAAACAAAAAAATACTGTCTATTTTCGAAAATAGGGTGTTCCAAGGGAAAGTGACACATCCTGGTTCTGTCATAAAACCTAAAACGTAGTAAAACGTGACTCCATTTAATACTGTAGCTGTCACAAGTCTGTCACTCCTATTATGATTTGATTTAGACTTGTTGGGTTTGTAAACATATGCCTATTTACCTTGGTAGACCTATACAGTGGCGCATCCGGGCTATTTCCAAAACCAAAAAGGTGCTTTCTATTTTCTAAAATAGATTCGGACAGGTGAAACCTTTTCCTTGCTTTGATTCTACGTAGTACTGGTTCTGTAGTATTTTTGTCGACAGGTAGCCTGTCACCTATGACTTGGTCCAACTGAGACATGCTATTTTTGACATATAATTTGCAAATGCAATTACAATTTTGTTTTGATGATTTACTAAAAATAAATTTACATTATGCTGGGGAAAATTTATTTGATTCATTAAAATCACAATATTTCAATACTAATGTTAGATATAAAATAATGTTCCGTTGCTGTCTAAACAATGCACCATTCCAAATTATTGTAAACAAAGAGTTTTCTTGCTAAATAAAGTTATTGGGATATTAACATTACATGGTTTTCTTTCTTTTCATGGTCACATGTAATAAAGGCATTTAAATGAATAACTGCAAACTCTCCTGCAATTTTATCCACATATATTTGCACTTTACAAAATGCACAAAAAAGGATATCATATTTTTGTATTTGTTGACTCGATTCACGTGACTTTGTGGAATGTTCTTTTCCAATATTTATATCATGTTACAGATATTTTAAACGTTTCATTGTCAAAGTTTTCTCTTTGATTTTTTTTTCACATTGTATGCTACCCAAAATTATTTTTGAATAGATAAGATATGGGACTGTATTAAAGCGTCTGCATTCAGTCACCAGGGAATCATTGCAGTATTCATATCTAGAAAAGTGTATCAACGAAGTAATGATATAATAAAAGAAAGAGAGAGAGAGAGAGAGAGAGAGAGAGAGAGAGAGAGAGAGAGAGAGAGAGAGAGAGAGATATGAAGACAATGAAAATAATATAAAGTTGCAGTGAACGTCCCATGAAGTGGTTTAACTTAAAATATGATCGGATCGATGGTACGAATCATACCGGAAGAGTAACTTCAAGAAACAAGAAAATTCCAAACTGATAAAGCTTTATGATTGACCCCAAGGTAACATTCCATGGTATAAACACTTTTTTGTGATTATTGACATTTATAAGTATTCCGTAGAGTGCTGTCCCGAAACAGTAAACAAACAACATTAAAAACTGCATGATAAATAAATAGACCTTAATATTACATAATACAAACAAAATGCTGACAGTATTACTTCTGTAAAAAACATTTATTGCTGGAGACATCTCAAAACTTGAGGTGATGTCGCATAAATATTTTCCAGAGCTATAATGGAGCAATATAATCAAGTATTCATATCTAGAAAAGTGTATCAACGAAGTAATGATATAATAAACATAATGGCAGAGATATAGTTCTGCAAAAAAAGAGGTCAAAACAGATGATCAATACGGTCGATTCTTTCAGTAACACTATAGGTGTACCAAGGTAAAGTGGTACACCCTGGTTCAGTCAAAAACACCAAACAAAACGGTCTACTCTCCAACTATAGATTGTACAGGTAAGATATATTGCCTTGCACGGACTCCATGCATTACTGGTTCTCTAATACTACTGTGGCGACAAGTTGCTTGTCACTCCTGTTATGATTTGATTTAGATTCCTTGTATTTGTAAATATGTACCAATTTACCTTGGTAGACCTGTACATCATTTGAGCTCGAATTTAAAGTAGATATAAAGTTCCGAAATAGAAAAGTTTACATTCCATGGTATAAACACTTTTTTGTGATTATTGACATTTATAAGTATTCCGTAGAGTGCTGTCCCGAAATAGTAATCAAACAACATTAAAAACAGCATGATAGATAAATAGACCTTAATATTACATAATACAGAAAAATGCTGACAGTATTACTTCTGTAAAATACATTTATTGATGGAGACATCTCAAAACTTGAGGTGATGTTGCATAAATATTTTCCAGAGCTATAATGGACGAGTTAACATTTTTATTCTTACGTGGATGGCAAGAATATCAATCGTTGGCGTATTTCATTCATTCCAGGCAATGTGCGGATGGTATGTTAAATTTTGAAACGGAAATATACTTCTTTAGTCTTTTTAATAAAAGTTTGTCTAATCCACTGATACAATTTTTCATATCAAAATGACAGCCTGTATACCTTCAAAATAGCTTAAAGTAAAAATGAAGAATTTAGAATGGATAGTCGAAACTCCAAGTCCATTAGAATACGACAAATTATATATACAAATACTCTCAACATGAAAAACAATGGCGAACCCCAAAAGGGATAGGACCAGGTGTCCAGAATGATCCATCGTCCTCTGTTAGCATGCCACATCCGTTGCAAATGTTACACGGAAACATGTCGAGTTCGGTGAAAAGGTCAAGTTCTTTGAAACTGTCATCATTTAGATTTATATATGATTGGCGAAATGGAGTCACTGTACTGTATATGGTCGAGTTTCAGAATACAATGTGTTATTCCGGGAAGGGTGGCTTAATATTGTTTAACAAGATCCCCGAATTGACACAAGGAACTTCCTTAGTGACGATTTCAAGCGTTTGACAACGTAACCCTGTATGAGTAGTTTTTTTGCTCTCATAAATTAAAAATATAAATATTCAAAAGAGGACCAAGCCCTGGCATAACGTATAAGATGTGAAATGAAATTCCCGTAGGCAGGAAAGATGGAATATTAATAT